>CAJHNH020001795.1:100000-137500 GCA_905116865.2 Candidula unifasciata | reverse complement strand
CTACTTGGCATAAACCTAGCCCCATTCACCCCCCACCCCGATACTTTCGGACATTCTTGGGATTTCCCTAGCAAATCTCGAATTCGACGAGATGTGGTCTTACACAATAAAGTACCCAAATCTTTCGTCCATTCCTTACTGAATTCCAATCATGACATCTACATGAGTACATGGCATAAAGACACATGGTCCTTATGTTTGCTATGCAGGTACGAGCCAGGATGGGGTCAACCAATGGGAAGCTATTATAAGTGGAGGAAAGTCCAAGAGGTCAGAGTTCGTGTACAACATGGATTATGATCCACTTCCTGTCCAGGGAGCAGTGGCTATCCGGTGAGGGGAGTGTGTGTGTGTTTGTGTGTGTGTGTTTGATCCAAGACATTGCTTAAGTATGTACAGTGGATATAGTGGTGGAGTTTGATTAAAATACCTTGATAGAAGGGTCTTTCGTTGTAATTGTGCAAACGAGACATTTTGTTGTATCTAATCGATATAAGAAGTTCAATTACCTCATCGATAGATGTTCGACTGTAGCTAGTCGACAGAGGATCGGCATAGCCAAAAGCGAGACACACACCGGGCTTACAACGTGTGTCCTATCCAACGCCAGCGTCTTTTCTTCAACTCTTGGTCCACTACAATTTGTTTACTTCTCTATCAAAGTTCTACATTAGTGATTCTGTCATACCATTTAATTTCCTTTCTATCCGAAGCCAGCATCTTTTCTTCCCCTCTTGGTCCAGTGGAACTTGTTTAGTTCATTCTGAAGCTCTACATAAGTGATTCAACGTTACCATTTAATTCCCTCTATTCCGAAGCGGCGTCCGTGGCTAAGGCGTTGCGAGCCCGACTCGTGAGCCAACATACCGAGATCGAAACCCACTGCAGGCTGCGTGGATTTTTGTCGTGGTATGGGACGTCGCAGGTCCACCCAGCCTAAAATGGGTACCAGGATGGACTGTCCTGTGAAAGTAAAGACAGCCGGCGTAATGCTGACCACATTACCCACAGAGTGCTGATGGTCTGTAAAATATGGGACGCTCTGCCCATATGCCCAATGCGCCGAAAGGCGTGAAAAGGGATCTTTACTTTACTTTACTTACCAGTTAATGAATGTTTTTAGTTTATTTGTAATTGCCATACTTGTTCATGTTCCCGCTCCCTAAAGTGGTACTGATTTGACACCAGAATTAAAAATTTCTAATTTATACATGCATCACAGTATCGACGTAATTTATGATATTTTAAAGCCCCATCCTGGTTGTTGCCGGAGGTCTTAATATAACCCAGTCTAACGGCTGAACGGGGTTTCTGGGACATGTCCCGGGTGATCCTTATCCGAATGATAGCACTTTGTGTCACTGGGTGTTTGTTGCTCGTTGTCATGTCCTCGTTGGGGCGAACGTCACCATCATCTTCATTACAATTTCAACTTTAATATCAGCTGTTTTGTCAGGGTTCACTTAATTCCATTCCTGGTATTAGCAGTTGCTGTTCACTTATCCCCATGATAAATCTCCCATCTCCCATCTCTCTTCTCTTCTCTTGTTACCCATGCGCTTAAATATACAATCATCATCATATGCCCTGCCAACTGGCGAAGGCGCTCATGCGACTCCAAAGATCGCTATCCCTGGTTGCCTGGAACAGCTCTCTTGATGATATCCCTCCATGCCATCGTTTCAGCCCGTTTAGGACCATCTCTCTTGGTCTGCCTCTACCCCTTTTTCCACTGATCTTTCCAGTTGTCACGATGTTCTCCAATGTCTCTCTTCTCATTGCGTGGCCAAAGAACAGTTTTTGTCTCTTTCTTATTGTTGTATATAGAGATTTACTTTCATTAGCTTCTTTCAAGCAGTCGTTGTTAGTTACTCTGGCCGTCTAATGTTTTCGTAACATTCGTCTAGATACATAAATTAACATAACCCTCAGTCAATAATAGTTTGAACTCTGACCTTCAGAGTCGGCGACTACAAGATGATCGAGGGGTTTCCTGGAGCTTACCAAGAGCGCTATGAGATCGGAGCTAAGGACCAAGGGTTTGCGGGTACATACACGGCTGAGCTGGTCTTTGAGTGGGTAGCACAGAGTCCCTATAACGACACTCTAGCAGCACAGCTTCTGTTCAATCTGAAAGGTAAGTAAAAAAAGTAATTATATTTTATTTTAGCCTTTAGGTGCATTTGGCATATGGAAAGAGCACCCATATTGTGACAGACCAATCGCATTAGTTAGCATTACGCCGGCCGTTTTTACTTTCCCAGAACATAGATCCTGGTACCCTTTTAGGCTGGGTCGACATGCGAAACCACATACCATGATAAAAATTTACTCAGCCAGCAGTGGGTTTTCATCGCGGTACGTTGGAATTACTAGTCTGACTCATTACGCCTAAGCCACGGACGCCGCAATCTAGTAGGTAACTATAGTAAAGTAAAGGATCCTTTTCCACGCCTTCCGGCATATAGGGCTAGTTCTGCTCTGTGCCATCTCCACAATGAAGATGGGCTTGCTACAGTGTACCATTTCTGTCTTTAGGAATATTACGTGGTGAGGCCCTAATCTCTTTCCCGTTGCAACTCTCGTAACATTGACCGCGAACCACGTAAAGGATTTTCCCCCATCCACCGCGGAGAGCGAACCACAGTACTTAAGGATCATGAAATTGTTAAGCGCATTCGCTAGCCTCTAAACCGCAGAGCCTCATACGGATATATTTATTTTATTGAGTAAACGGCACCTGTGGGTGATGTAATCAGCGGCTGCCTTTACTTCTCAAGACTTCACCTGGTACCCAGTTAAAGCTGGTCGACCTGGCAGCCAAGGTCATTTTGAAAAAAACAGTCCGTCTCCGTCAGGACCCGAAACCATGCCCTTCCGATCCGCAGACGAGAGTCTAGCCTCGACACCACAGTGTTTTCTCTATTCCTGGAATACCTCGCGACCTACGGGCAGGAAGTGATCTCAAGAACGGACCCTACTGTTAGCTTCGTACATAGTACTTTACAGAGTCTCTGATATTTCTGCGGTCGCCCGGCTCTCTAGCGTAGTTGGCTAAAACGGATTTGCTTGGTGACTCGGGTGACGAACTCCTTGTGGTCCGGGTTCACTCCCGGAGGTAGGCAGAAAAGCCACATTTCTCCCAAATTTACGGTATTTACAATGGAATCAAGGCCGAAAGGTTGCGATATCCATAAAACCGAGCCTAAGGGTTAACAACTCATGGCTTCTGGATACTAAAATAAACAAACAAAACACATTTCTGCGGTCCACGTTCTGCGTAATCGATCTCTGCCTCTGTTTCGGCTGTAGCTGTATAGCATTGCTCTCTGTGGTACCCTGTCTTCTGCCACTCTTGTTAAATGGCCAAAAGATAAACTGTCTTCTTTTGTCGTCTCACTGTTACCTTGTTGTAACCCAGTGTTGTGGTTTTCTGTATTCGTCTTGCGCTTCTCGACTGGCTTAAGTGATATATTTGTTCCATTTTTGACAGGTTCCATCTACACCATTTTATTCATATTTTTCTTGGTCTTCCTCTCGCTTTTCTCCAAGATGTTCTACTGTAAAAAGTCTCCTATGCAGTCTGGTCTGGCTGAATTCTCACTAGATTGCCGAACCTTTTCATTATTTGTGTTGTGTCAATATAATCCAGACATGATCTTATTTCAACTTTTTCTCTAATGCTGGTATTCGTAACCCTGTCTCGTCTAGTGTTGTTTGTGGCCTTGCGCAGACAGCGCATTACACATATAGTTATATTCTTTTCTAGTGCCTTCTTCATTGTCCATGTTTGGCACTGATAACGTAAAGTAGGGCTAAAGATGCTATTAATCATTTGCTGTTTTGCTGGAAGGGAGACATTTGGGTGTCTAAGCAATGGGGATAACTGGTAGGTGACAGCATTTGCCTTCTGTACTCTGTCTTAGATCTATCTTTCAAATCTACAATTCTCCGTAAATATACTTCCCAGATATTTGAATTCTCATACTTCTTTGATTGCAGTACCATTAACCTAAACGTACATGATATCGTTTCATGCCTATCCTCATTACCTCTGTTTTCGCTGTGTCTATTCTCATGTCATACTTTGTCCAGGCTTGATGTAAGGAGTCAATGTGTTGTAAGTTCTGTTCTGATGTTGGTGTATTAGACACCGATCTTTTGCAAAAAGAAGTTCACTGATTTCTTCAGTGTCTGTATTTGCCTCCTTTGATATTCTATCCATGTAAGTAATGAACAGCAATAGTGAGAGAACACATCGCAGTCTGGCACCTGATGAGATGGAAAGCCAGTCTGTTTCAGGCTAACGGTGCAATGGCTCGCCTAGAAGGCGACGAGCACCAACCAGGTTAAATTTTTTTTTGCCCCCATACCCCCTGCACGGCGGGCCTAGCAAGCCGGCAGTAGTGTATTTGACTGCAACTACACAAGAATCATTGAATGATTATACAGATAACAATAAATCTGCTTTTCTCGTCGTAAGCAGTCAAGAGTCTGTTCCCGAAGACCCGGCACTGGGCATATGATGCCAATCCCAAATTTTTGCAATTATCTTATAACGTTTCCTAATTAATTAAAGGAGGCCGCCATAGTGTAGCTGCTAGACGCTCGTCTTTATCTTAGATGGTCGTGGGTTCAAATCTGGACAGATACGGATTTTTTTTTTTTTTTGGGGGGGGGGAGAGGGGGTGAACTTGGTTCAAAGGTCAACCTAGCCTTAAGTGAGTTCGATGTCAAGTTTTTGGAAGTAAAGATGGTCATCGTGGTACTGAGCACATTACTCACCAAGTGTCGACTTGCCTCTGATGCTTAATACATCTGTAGGTGTGGTAAAGAGTAATTTACTTTATTATTTTTATTACGTTTTCATAACTGTGGTGTCTGATACATAGGATGTCTAAACTACGGTTTATGTTTTGTGCCACTTCGCCAAAGAGAACCCCCGCCCCCCCCCCCCCAACCCACCATTTCCCCCCTCCTTGAAATGTCTTGAAAGAAATGAACCAAGGAAGAGAACTGATTGTTTCCCACAACAGGGGAGACAATCTAGAATCTTTGGCTGCGGCAAGGGAAAGGGAAAACAGGAGTATATCCTGACGGTGGGTGTTAAAAGAGGGAAAGGGCAAAGGAAGAACAAGAGGGAAGATGCTGGATAGTTTGACGTCATGGAGTGGACAATCATTGGTGTCAGAAATGACTGAACGCACGCCAGACACAGAAGGTTGAGAATAGACGTGACTGGCAATGTACATTGTATGGAAGATCATCAGTGTCAGAACACATTGAACGTACACGAGACAAAAGGTTGTAGATAAAGATGGCTACCAATGTACACTGTATGGAAGATCATCAGTGTCAGAATCGATTAAACTTACATTAGAAAGAAGTTTAGGGATAGAAATGACTAATAATGTACACGGTATGGAAGATCATAGGTGTCAGAATCGATTAAAAACACATGAGACAGAAGATTGTGGCCAATGCTACACGGCATGGTTTATAAGAAAAGAAACGATGACATGTTTTAATTTTTTTTTTCAACAGATGACCCTTATGAAGAGAACAACCTGTATGATGAGCTGCCAGAAGTAGTCCGAAGACTTCAAGACAGACTGAAGGAGTACAGGAAAGGATACGTGTCTCCAAACTTCCCCGCGGACAGCCAACTCTCCAACCCTGAAAACTATGGCGGATCATGGACGCCTGGTTGGTGCGAAAGAGATGAGATCTGATCACATAACTTGTAATTTTTGCTGTGTCTTGATTTTTACTCATTCAGTAGCTTGAACTTATCATTTCCAATTCCAGTTGTCCAACAAAAATTCTAAACTTGATCCTTGTTCAGCCGTCCGGAGGGCTGCTATATGAAGGAAGGTTCCTTGGCTGTCTTATTTGGTTTCCTTTTATTTGTGGTGTGTAGTCACACCTGATTTCCGGTTGTTTGCTTCCTAAGTCCGGTGTGGTGCTTGGGGTTTTTAGGTTTGTCCAGTTCTCTTGGTATCAGTAGCTGTGGGCTTTAGCTGGTTGTTGCTGGTGCTTGGTTTACTTCGTGCTGATCGTTACGCCTGTGAACTCATGATTTATAGATTACTCACTTTATATATGCGCGCACATAAATACACACATATATAAAACACATTGGCCAACTTGCTGTGTAACGTCAGTCTTATAGTCAGACTGCTACTGCCGTTAAGGATACTGAAACACTGCGCTTGCAGCAGAAAATGGGAGCGGTGCGCTTATAGGAAGGTTGTCAGTGATGTGAAGTCGGTTCTTGAATCAACTCAACTCTTCTGTTTCTCTGAATCGCCTTATCGCTTTGGTCCCTCTAGGTCAGTGTTTATCAACCATTCACTTGCTTGCTTGCTTGTTGTGCCCCACCAGGACATCACACAAGCGATAAACACCCGGTGACACAAAGTGCCACCATGCGGATGATGATCACCGGGGAAGGGTCTCAGAAACTCCTTTCAGCCGTTATGGTCACAATCGTGGGCCAGATATGTGCCGTGCCCCGGGCAAAAGCCAGGGTGGGGCTTCAAAAAAGGAAAAATTGCATCCCACAAGGCGATGACTTCGATATCAACCATTTATATAGTGCCACCTTAAATTTATAACAAGAACCGACCCCACCCACCCACCACTTTGGATTCATCATCATTATCATCATCATCATTATCCCGTTAAACTGCCTTTCTTTTGGTTCACTAGTTTCTGTTGAATGTCTGATCAGCTCTCTCCACCTTTGGCGGTCAGTTGCGTTGGACTTCATGGTTGCATCCCTGAGGACTGTCCAGTCAGTCAGGTTCAGTAACCAGGTCTTTCTTTGTCTGCCTTTTCTCCTCTGTCCCTCTACTAAGCCCTGCAGTATTGTTTTTAAGAGGCCGTTAGATCGTATAACGTGTCCATGCTATTGTATTTTTCGCCTGTTCACTGTAATTAAAAGAGGTTCATAGTTGCCAGTATGATGTATAACTCTATTGCGAACCTCTTCGTTTGTAATTTTGGGGATCAAATTGAGGTTTGAGGTTTTAACAAAGGATCAACATTATGGCACACGAGTAATAACCCATAAGTGCTCCATTTGACTTCTAAATCATGTCTGAGTCCAAAGTAGCTCAGCGCAGTGCACAGGCTCCGTAGCACCGACGAGGATCCTTAAATATTTAGGGTAGATTTTTAACTCAAAATTTTGCCTGGGCAGCGCCGTAAGGCTTCTCTTTTCGATTTCCAGCTGCCAAGGCATATTGAAAGAATATCAGATGAGAATTAAAACTGTATACACCAGGGAGATAAATGGTGGTAGACCACGAGGGAGATCAAGAAGACGATGGACAGATAATATCCAGACAGACCTGTGTTACCAATGGGAAAGAGAAGGCCAAACAGAGAGATAAATGGTTTCCGGTGATATCTGCAGCAATAAACCTCAAGGGCTCGGAATGCTCAAGAAGAAGAAGGGATTTTTTTTTTTACGTGAGCAACTATACACACAAGCTTCCGATCTTACTACCCAGAGACCATGTAAAAGTACTAGAGGTCAACGTGAAAGAAAATCCCAGCACTTACCGTGGCTTGAACCCGGGACCTCAAGCACAGTAGGCGGACACCTCGAGACCACGCAGTTCCATACTCCCAGATTTAAAATGTCATTAAAAAGAGGAGGACAACAGGGAAAACAAAATCGAAAACACCATTAACAATAACTTGGAATGGGCGGGGGGTGGGGGAACCATCCACATATATCAAAGTGTCAAAAAACAGAAATAATCACCAACAACTGGTAGTTTAGTGTCCAGATATCAGTGTTGTGGTTGGCACTGTTTTGTTTTGATTGTGTCTGATGGTTTTAACCTTAGATGTACAAAATGCTCAGAAAAACGAAGTCTTGACTTTTTGTTTCATAAATATTTTGTTAACATATTTTATTTATAATTAAACTGGAGACTAACAAAAACAAAAGTTAGTGAAATAATACCAGTCACATACCACCAAAAGAAAAAGATCATTAAATTTATCAGGAAACCACCAGCCCCAGCACAAGACGACTATTTTATTATGGACAGATCAGAACAAGTCATTATCCTCCGCCTGAGAATAGGGCACACCCGATTACGTAACCACATGTACACAAAATTCAAGATAAGCGTATCAGCCATGTGCACCTGTGGAAAGGTGCCCCAGACAGCAGAGCATGTACTCCAGGACTGCACAGAATTTGACAGATTTAAGGCAAACCCTTTGGCCAGAAAGAGCAACAGTGTAAAGTAAACTCTATGAACCACTGAGTGAACTAACAACGACAGTGAAATGTATACAAGAGACAAAATTGCTGATATAGACAACTTATTTCAGGCGAACGATAGAAGAAATGAAATAAATTATGGCGAGTAGAAATGAACTCAATTTCAAAATTGCTTGTAAATGCTATTACCATCACTGATTAAATTGTTTTCTGGTATCCAAAGCAGAGTTCAATGATTGCTTCCACTTCTATCCCCATGCTTAAAGTTGTCGTTAAAAAAGATATATTTTGTTCTGCCACAATCTTTCTCCTCATTCTAGCTGAAAATCAAAACCAGATTGTGCACCCTGATGAACAGAACCATCGGTGTACACTATTGCATCGTCTAGCCCAGCCTTCCATCTATCGGTTGGTGTACATCAAATTCTGCCATACCCCGTGTGGGTTCCGGGGCCCCATTGTTGGGAAAACAAGAATAGACCCACTGCCTCCCCAAAAGCATGTCGTAAGAGTCGACTAATTGGGAAGCTTCCTTTGAAGTTACAAGGAACCAACAGTCATTACTCAAGAGAATGAGATCTGTAAAACTGATACCACTCAGAGCAGACTGCAGTGTGGACGAGCAACCAGAACCTTCCGCCAGAGTTTACAGCTGGTGACGTGAAGAAGGAAACTGCTGTACCGCTACAGCACTGCCTAAAGGGTAATGACCTCGTGTGGGTGTTCGTGTCGATTCATTTCTGCCCCCTGTGTATTTGCTCGACTGAGGCCGCCACCACGATTATTCTTTAGCTTAGAATTTCCTTTTTTCATCCGACCTCCTCTTAAATCTTTCAGATTACTATACAGCGGGTGCCTTTCCTTATTGGTAACAAGGTGTCACTACACTGCATTTTTTTCCAGATTATGACAGAAATATCACTTTTTCAATGTGTTCGTTTTTGTAAAGTTCGGCATTCGTAGAACAGATTACACACAAAATGTATGTCATTTGTAAACAATTTAGCATTGAAAAGTTAATACTAAAGACACCAACACATGCACTTTTTAAAGAAACAAAAAGTTTAAAAGTCAGTTTTCTCACATCTCTATATTTATGTTTGTTGTGTGTGTGAAATCCTAGCATCTCAGCTAATATATAGACTACAAACATGACCTTTAATATGGATGCTCTGTAAACGATAGTATAGGGACTGGTCTATTTAAAAATAAATTTTAGAAAGTTTTTGTTTTTTAAATATTGATTACTGTCTAATGATGCTAAAATTTGTTTGACTTTTTCAATAAACCCACATTTCAAAATTCTACGAAACATATTTAAAAACATGTTTAAAGTAAATTAACTACACCTGTACCTCTAAATAGATATTTAAAAACATGTTTAAAGTAAATAAACTACACTTGTACCTCTAAATAGGATTAAAGGTCAGGAATCCATCATTTATTGTTCAATATGTATGTTTGTTTTTAAAATTTTAGGATTCTAAGTACATATTGTGTTTTTTTTTTTTTTTACAAGATGTCGGCTATTGCCATGACAACCATGATTTTTTTACACCTAAAGTATACACATGCAATAACCATTATAAAATAACTGCTCTAACTCTTTAAATAAAAATAAAATATTTTTTTGTGTAAAAAGTCTTGGCTTGCGCCAGTGATAGTCTCGACTTTATCGATATCAATCCCAATGTTCTAATTGGTGTATCTCGTGAGCAAATTAAGACGATTCTCATTCCTTTATTTTGAATCCTTTTAAGCTTTATACTCTGTGAAGTAGTTGCACTGTTATAATCGTGTGTACCTAGCACATGGCAACTATGAACCTCTTTTATCTACATTGAAAAAGGCGAAAAATGCAATGGTATGGACATGAAATGGGATCTAACGGCCTCTCAAAAACCATACTGCAAGACTCAGTAGAGGAAAAGAGGAAAAGCGGCAGACCAAAAAAGACCTGGTTACAGAACCTAACTGACTAGACAGGCTTCATGCATGCAACTATAAAGTCCTATGCAACTAACCGCCAAAGGTGGAGAGAGATAAGCAGACAGTCAACATACACGGGTGACCCAACGACAGGTTGTGTTACGGGATATTACTGACTATGATCTAGACATCGATGTTGGACCCATGCCTGACATGCATTGCTAGACCTCGGTTTTGTGCTCCACAGGGATCACTGTAACAGTCATATCCTGGACTTTAAATGATCGTTTCCTCTTTTATTCTGGATCATGAGTATATCAAAGTGATACACTTCTTTTATTCGCTTAAAATAAATCATCTATATCTGTAATATTGTCTGTAGTATGAACTTCACTGTCTTTTGTCATTCACTCAGCGACCTGTAAAGAGTGACTTGCACCGATGTTTTTCCTGGCCAAAACGTTTTGCTTTAATATATATTGTATTTTGGGACAGTCTTGGAGGACATGATCTGTCAGACACTATTTTCTGCAATGTTTTTAACATATGCAACTAAAAGTTCGAGAATCACTAGAGACTAGGAACGAAAGTTAAATGCAATCGAAAACAACTGTCTGCGGAAATTTATCTAAAAAAGTGGGATGAATTCGAAGGAGTAAAGAAATAAGAGAAATGTCTGGGCAACCACTAGTATCAACAGTTATGAGATAAAGTAGGCAGCGCTAGATTCAGAAATGTTGACAAGATGCCAGCAGTGACTCGCCAAACAGCTATTGAAACAGGAAATGAAAAGATTAATGAGGCGAAGACGCCTACAAGTGACCCTAAAATGAACGTTGATGAGAGAGACCAAAGCTGCTAAACTGGATTCCATTCATGAAACGAACGGATTGCAGAGAAAAGAATTCCAGAGAAATTTGACTAAAAAGCTCAACAAAATGGGGAAGCAAAACGTGAACAAAACAACACAACGTAACGTTTCGGCCGGGCAGCCTTTTTCAAACATAAGTGAACTACATAAACGTTACAACGGGCAGGAAAGGAGAGTATGTAGATCTCCAAGAGGTGATGTGAGCAACGTTTAGAGATCTACCACATCGCTTTTTTTTTAAACGTTGCTCGCGTCACCTCTTAGAGATCTACATACTCTCCTCTCCTGCCCGTTGTGTTGTTTTGTTCACGTTTTGCTTCCCCATTTTGTTGAGCTTTTTAGTAAAACTTCTCTGGAATTCCTTGATTAGCTTGACTGCAGTCACCCCCATATTTTCACCATTTTTGCATAGCAAAGAAAGGGCCTGAGTAATAGACTACTAGCCCTATGTAATACATAATGTCAGAAGAGGACAAAGAAAGTATGTCATAATATATAGCAGTGCGTGCGTGCATCTCCTTTCTGTTAGCACCAGCCTGGAGACCAGAAACCGCCATAGTTTCTCGGGTCGGCTAGTCGGTTGCTGTCTGGGAAGTTTGGGGCCACGTATTGTTTCTTGTACTGTCCCAGTCTTTCGTGCAGTCTCCTGGCTACGTGGGGTAGGTGGTCGTACAGGTTGTTGCACTCGTACGGGTCATCTGTTAACACGGGAGAATGAATAAATGGATGAATCAAGAATTGACTTTCCTGCACTCAGTGCATTTCTAAACGTGTTCCGTCTCCATTCCTCGGTAGCCAACGAAGAGTCGACATGGTAATAGTATCAAATGCATCCAGATTAAAAGTTCGTCTACGTTTTCCCCTTAGTGTTGAAGATCTTCGAGACCTTCTGTTCAACTACCTCTAGCCCCGTCCCAATCCTTATGATGAAATAGTCCGTCAATATATGAATGTTAAGACTATTCTTTTGCACTGTTGTCGTGTCTCACAGAGAGACTTCACCACATTCGCTTTGTCATACATTCGCTCGCCACTCAGAAGAACCGGAGCAGTCAATCTATCTGCCTGCTCATTGACCCGCACACACGAATTTTCTGAACACTAGACCCATGAAATGCTTCTGATCTGTGTATTGACAAGCGATGCAAGCGACTCTACGCGTAGAACGCCAGTTTCTATTTTCTAAATCAGTCTGAAGTGTGTGTTTATTCATATATCATCATGTGGGGAAAGCATGTCATTTGTTCATTAATAATGTTAATAATTCCTGTGTGGGTACCGTGCCGTATTGGGAGAGAAAAAGGGGGGGGGGGGTGCTGAGAAGTGATATAGACTCAAGTAAAGAACCAAACAAAAGTAAAGATCCCTTTTCACGCCTTTCGGCGCCGATATTTTTACAGACCATCGGCACATGGAGGGTAATGTGGCCAGCATTACGCCAGCCGTCTTTACTTTCCCAGGACAGCCCATCCCGGTACCCATTTTAGGCTGGGTCGACCTGCGACGCCCTATATCATGATAAAAATCCACGCAACCAGCAGTGGGTTTCGATCGCGGTACGTTGGAATTACGATTCGGACTCGCAACGCCTAAGCCACGGACGCCGCTGTATAGACTTACTGCTCCCCACAAGAGCATGTCCTAAAAGTCGACTAATTAGACGCGTTTTCTTTGACAGGCGAGGAACCAACAGTCTGCATACAAATAAGCCACACACGTGAAATGATGTGCACGTAAAAGTTTAGATGTGGAAAGGTAACTAGAATTGTCCGCCAGAGAGAGCACAGCTCGTGAACATTAAGAAGAAGATAATGATAATGATAATAGTAATCCTATACCAATAACAATAGCAGCGATGATGATGATGATCATGATAATAATGATGATGATGATGATGATAATGATAAAGATGATAATGATGATGATAAGTATAAAAATGATAATGACGTTGATGATGATGACGATGATGATGATGACAGTGGTACCTAGAACTGACCTTTAGAAAGAAATGGCAAACTACTGAACGTATAAACTGACTACTACAGCTAAAAAACAATGCTGGGCTCAGTTATGCAACGTCCTGTGAAGGGTAAGCAACTAACTAGCTATTATAATTCAAAGACCGTGTGTATATGAAAGATATACATGTTTAAAAGTAAAGTAAATACAGACAAGATCCCCTTTCATTTTAGGTGCATCTCGGGTATAGGAAAAGCACCTACATTTTTACAGACCAATCGACACTAGGTGGGTAATGTGGTCAGCAATATGCCGGCCGTCTTTACTTCCCCAGGACATGCATCTTGGTACCTATTTTAGGCTGGGTCGACCTTCGTACGCCACATACCACGATACAAAATCCACGCAGCTAGCAGTGGGTTTCGATCGCGGTACGAGTCGGACTCACAACGCCTAAGCCACGAACTCCACACATCTTTAAAGACCAATCGATACTCGACTGATGACGAAGTATCCATCACGCCGAACACCCCCTTCTTCTCCCCCCCCCCCCCCCCCCCCAAGAAAGAAAATCTTCTTGTTCACCGGGTCAGTTTTGGAGCCTGGGTTTATTTAAAATATTCAAGTCGATGCTGATTCCAACCCCAGACATTCACACTAAGCTAAGCTGCCCTGGCTTAAAATATTAATAATAATAACAACAATTATAGCAATAATCATGTTGCGTCGTGTGTTGACCACGTATATGGTGGGTGTTTTGGGAAACGAACAGTCAGACAATTTGGCTGCTTCTCTAATAATGTAAAGATCCTTTTTCACGACTTTAGGCGAATCGGGCATATGGGAAAAGCACCCATATTTTTACAGATCAATCGTCACTCAGTAGGTGATAACCCGGTCGTCTTTATTTCCCCTGGACATACATCCTGGTACGCATTTTAGGCTGGGTCGACTTGCAACAAACTTTACCACGATAAAAATCCACGCAGCCAGCAGTGGGTTTCGATCACGGTACGTTAGAATTACGAGTCGGACTCGCAACGCCTAAGATACGGGCGCTTCTGTGGTTCTCTAATGGTTAGTTGCGTATCCTTTACAGGACGTTGCAGAATCAACCCCAACAGCCCCTGGCTGTTGTGTGGTTTTTCTAGGCAAATTTACGTCCAGTAGTTTGTCATTGTGTCTGGACGGTCGGCTTTCTTGATAATACTATCGAAACCAATGCAAGGCGCATGGCGCGCTGTTGGGATGGAACCCGGCATCCCGGTATTACGAAGCGTTCGCATCGACTTAGCCACAGGTTCTTTAATACTTTGTGGTAAATGGATTAATCTCAATAACAATTAGATTACCTTTTAGATTGTACAGAAGCTTGGCATTGATGGTGTCATTGTAGGGGCCCCGAGCCACCCAGTCCATGATTGGCTTGGGACTGAACGGGCCTGCGTACCCCTGATCTTTGGCTCCGATCTGATAGTGTTCCTGGTAGGGTCCGGGAAAACCCTCGATGAGCTTGTAGTCGCCCATTCTAGTTGGTTATATCGAAATCAAGGACAACAGTTAATGCATAATTACTCAGTTATGATGTACGGAAGGGAATTATGTACTGTCATTCCATTCATAAAAACAGTTATGTGCAAGTGAGAGAGATGTGTATGTAGAAGCTTGGTGAGAAAATAAGGGACAGACAAAATAGCGTGAAGAATTATCGGTTGCAACAGTTCATCATAAAGGAAACTATTGCCAAACTGGCAATACTGCCTTTATTTTACCATTTATGCAATGTAGGCAGGGAGGTCTTTGAGCCGGAGGATTAACGGCCGCATGGCTAGGGCTGTCGCAACAACTGTGCAGATAAGGATTTTGTTTTGCCCCCGACATAAGAAATCCCCAGGATTTGAACCTGAGTATCTCGTTTGAGAGCCGAGCGTTCTAACCGTTCCGCCAGCCACTCCTCAAGAAAACTGTTGGCCACGCGAAAATTCACAGTTTGAAATTATAATAAAACGCTGAAAAGTGATGAAATACGTTGTGACAACGGAAATATTAAAGGGTCGGAGAACTTGAAGGAGAACAAGAAACAGGAGACATGATGACAAATAGGAATGACAAAATGAGATAAGAAACAGAAAAGGACAGGCAAAAACTGCATTTCATAAAATGAAGAACATCTTACGCAACATATCCCTGTCCTTGAAGGATAGAAAAAGAATTCTTGCTTGCTACATACATCCAGTTTTAACAAATGGCTGTGAGTCCTGGACAATCGGTAGGCAGGCCAAAAATTTTCTTGAGGCCTCAGAGATGGGGTTTTATAAAAGAATGCATAAATACCTTGGACAGCCAGAAAGAGCAACCAGGATGTTTTTCAAGAGACAGGAGCCCGAAGATAAACAACAGAAGGAGACAGTCATCCTTTTCCGGCCATTTTATGAGAAGAGGGAAAATGGAACATGTTGTGACCACTGGAAAGATCTGTGGACGGAGAGATAGAAGAAGACAACGAGAGAAGATTCTGGACAGTCTTGTTGCATGGCATGGAGGTGTGTCAGCACACGAACTGATACATGCTGCAGGGGATGTGGGTGCGGAGAGGCATCATAGCCCACGCCAGTCGGCAAGGCACCTGGATGTAATAATGATGACAAAATGAATTATAGTAAATACGGCAGAATGAGTAGGCCGCTATGGCAGCCAATATTGCATGACCCATGTTTTGAAGAAGAACTTAAACATATAACTTAGTATAAATGAAAACATTTTAAGATACCATCATTGCATAGCGCGGCGTCCGTGGCTTAGGCGTTGCGAGTCCGACTCGTAAGCCAGCCTACCGCGATCGAAACCCACGGCTGGCTGCGTGGATTTTTATCATGGTACGGGCCGTCGCAGGTCGACCAATCCTAAAATAGGTACCAGGATGGCTTTCCTGGAAAAGTAAAGACAGCCGGCCACATTACCCACCGAGTGCCGATTGGTCTGTAAAAATATGGGCGCTCTTTCCATATGCCCGATACGCCTAAAGGCGTGGAAAGGAATCTTTAATTTTTTTTTCCTCATCATTGTAAATGAGGTCCTTTACAGAACGTTGTTCTCATTGCGGTCTGCTCGAAAGAAACTCGGTCCCTCGCTGTTTTCACGTCTCTTGCCCTTTCCTATGCATTGTGTTACTTATATCTTAAGCTCCGCATCGTGCGGGTCTTCCCATGCCTCTCACGCTGTCGCCATGCCCTTTGCCAATATTATTTTCAAGATTTGCCGTGACGCTTGAAATGGCCAACAAATTTCAGTTACCGAGACAGGATACTGTTTACTAGCCAATTTTCCTCGCTGTTCAGCCCCTTTTATGACTCCAGTATTTAGATTATGTTTTTGTTCATTGTATTCTGAGAATCTTTCTAAAGCATTTCAGCTCCAAAATCCTCTGTTTTCATACTTCAGTATTAAAGGATATTCGATGACTGAAATCTTTTTGCTGCTATTGGGAAGAGGAATTGCTTAGAGGTTTCTACAGTGATGTCCATGCTGGTGCTTAGCCATAGACTTTGAATGCTGTTTAATAATTACATTGCTATATCCATTGCTCTTTTTTTTAATTTCTGATTAGAAGTTTCCATGGATGTTTGTTGTGAAGCCTGAATATTCAAAGTCTGTGATATTTTCAATGTCTTCATTATTGATTGGTTTATATATATATATATATATATATATATATATATATATATATATATATATATATATATATATATATATATATATATAGATATTATATATCTGTGTGTCAGTCTGTCTGTTTATCCTATGTGCGCGTCTGTCTGTAGGCCTGTCTGTCTGTTTCTCTGTCTATCTGTTGTCTCAAATTAAACAGCTACGACTAAACTTCTTCATTCAAACAACCGCCACCACACCGCCTCAAACACACAGATACTAAAAAACATAATCCATTGATGAGACTTGCTTAACTTAAACCACTAATTAACATCATCCATCGAAAATACTCCATTAAAAATTGTCTATAAAATAACTTCTACCAAACATCCATCAAGCCACCAACAACAAGCAACATCCATTAATCAGCCCCTATCAAACATTATCCATCAATATACCACTATCAAAAAACATCCATTAAAAGCTACTATCTTGCGTTCTCCGTCAGACAGCTAGTATCAAACATCATCCATCAGTCAGCAACCATCAAACATCATCCATCAATCAGCCACTATTAAACATCACACATCAATCAGCCACTATGAAATATCATCCATTAATCAGCCACTATGAAACACCATCCATCAATCAGCCACTATGAAACATCATCCATCATAGAGCCACTATCACACAGCATCCATCAAACAGCCACTATTGAACATCCTCTATCATAGAGCCACTATCACACAGCATCTATCAATCAGCCACTATGAAACATCATAATCAATCAGCCAATTTGAAACATCACCCATCAATCAGCCACTATAAAGCATCATCCATCAAACAACCGCTACCAAACATCATCTATCAAACAGTCACTATCAAACATCATCCATCAAACAGCAAATATGTTACATAATCTATTATTCAGCCACTCATGAAACATAATCCATCTATTAGCCACTGTCAAACATCATCTATTAATCAGACACTACCAACCATTTTCCATCATAGAGTCACTTTAAACCATCATCCATCAAACAGCAACTATCAAACATCATCGATCATGCAGAGACTATCAAACATCATCCATTAAACAAGAACTATCAAACATCATCCATAATGCGTCCACTATCAAACATCATGAATCATACAACCACTATCACACATCACCCATCAATCAGCCACTACCAAGAACCATCCATCAAACAGCAGCTACCAAACATGATCTATCAAACAGCCACTATCAATCATCATCCATCAAACAGCAACGATAAAACATCATCCAACAAACAGCCACTATAAAACGTCAACCATCAATCAACCACTGTCAAATATCATCTATCAATCAGACACTACCAAACATTTTCCATCAAACAGACACTACCAAGCATCATCCATCATACAGCCACTTTCAACTATCATCCATCAAACAACAACTATCAAACATCGTCGATCATACAGCAACTATCAAACATCATCCATTAAACAGCAACTATCAAACATCCTTCACAATACAGCCACTATCAAACATCATCCTTCAAACAGCAACTATGAAACGTCATACATTAAACAGAAACTATCAAACATCATCCATCGTACAGCAACTAGCAAACATCATCCATCAAACAGCATCTATCAAACATCATCCATCAAACAGCAACTACCAAACATCATCAATCAAACAGCAACTATCAATCATCATCCATCAAACAGCATCTATCAAACATCATCCATCAAACAGAACGGGGGGGGGGGGGGGGGGGGGGTGGCAGGTTGGACATTGAATAATCTTACAGTTACCAAGGATGACAATTTTAAAGCTGGGTATACTTAAAGTTAGCTCGCCATTGTTAACCACTCGGTCAGTCGCATGCTCAACCAAATAATGTAACGCTAAACCTTTTGAATAACTTTCTATAAGATTTTCCCCCTTCAAGTTTGCAGTCTTTAAGAGTAACATCTTATTGAAGAAAATCAAACGCCGTAAACCCTGCTCAGGTGTATAGCCATTTAGCACAGTTAGATTGGTAACACACGAAATGGTTTGACGTGAGCCCGGATCTCTAGTGTAATTGGCTAAATCGGATTGCGCGGTAACTGGGTGAAGAACTCCTTGTGGTCAGGGTTCACTCCCGGGAGTAGGCAGAAAAGCCACATTTCTCCCATATTTACGGTATTTACAATGGAATCAAGGCCGAAAGATTGCGATATCCACAATACCGAGCCTAAGGGTTAACAACTCATGGCTTCTGGATACTAAAACAAACAAATAAACAAACAATGGTTTGAGGTTTGAACAAGGAATCAACATCATGGCACAGGGGTAGTTATCGCGTACGTGCTCCGTTCTAACTCAAGTCTGAGTCTGAAAAATCTCAAAGCAGTGCAAGATCTCCCTTGCACTGGCAAGGATCCTAAAAATTGTTGCATAGATTTCTCTTTTCTGTTTTAAACTGCCAAGGAGTTTTTTACCTGCTCAACAATACACACGGGTATCTGATCTCACTACCCAGAGACCAGGGAAATTACTAAAAGTCCACGTGAAAAAATCCCAACCCTCATCGGGGCCTGAACCCGAGACCTCTGGTACTCGAGGCGGATGAAGAAGACCACGAAACCACGCAGCCCCACCCCACTCCCACGAAATGGTTAAGAGGTAACACACAGTCACGTGTGTATGGGTCTAGAAGAAAACACAGATATTAAAAACGTGCTCCACACACACTCCACCTCACCGGATAGCCACTGCTCCCTGGGCAGGGTGTGGATCATAATCCATGTTGTACACGAACTCTGACCTCTTGGATTCTCCTCCACTTATGATGGCTTCCCATTGGTTGACTCCGTCCTGGTTCTGATCTGCATAATAACCGCAACACAATATGTTGGTCTACTTTTACACACGTTTGTGTGTGTGTGTGTGTGTGTGTGTGTGTATGTGTGTGTGTGTGTGTGTCTGATTGTGTTAGTGGTGAAGGAGTTAGAAAAAGGAAGAAGAGAGACAGAGAGAAAAGAACGAAAGTCTGAAACAAAAGTTGAAAGAAAGATAAAGTTATAAGAAAAGAAAGAAATAAACAAAGACAACACAAAGACAGAAAGACAAAAAGAAACAGGAGAAATAAACAAAGGCATATTGGCAGCAAAAAAAAAAAGACAGAAAGAAGGAAAGAAAGAAAGACGGGAAAAAACGAAACACAGTAGAGAGTTAAAAACACAATACCAAGAGACATAAACAGAAAGAGACGACAAAAAAAAAAAAAAAAACATCAACAACAAAATATAAGGGGGGGGGGGGGGGGGGTGAAAAACACACCGTAAGAGCAGTTTGAAAATGCATAAAGAGGCATTAAAAAAAACAACAACCGACAGACAGAAACAAAGGAGCAAGAGTAAATGAAATTCAACCCCATAAGGCTATTCAAAGTAAAAAAGTAAGAAAAGATCCCTTTTCACGCCTTTAGGCGCATCGGGCATATGGGAAGAGCGTCCATATTTTTACAGACCATTAGCACTCGGTGGGTAATGTGGTCAGCATTACGCCGGCTTTCTTTACTTACCCAGGACAACCCATCCTGGTACCCATTTTAGGCTGGGTCGACCTGCGACGTCCCATACCATGATAACAGTACACGAAGCCAGCAACGGGTTTCGATCACGGTACGCTGGATTACTATTCGGACTCGCAACGCCTAAGCTACGGACACGGCACAAGGCTATTCACTAAATGATAAACATCTGGTGACACAAAGTGACACCATGTGGATGAGGATCACCCGTGGAGAGGTCCCAAAAACCCCGTTTAACCGATAGGTTTCTTTTAAGGGTCCTGGACAATAGCCGGGGTAGGACTTTAAAATAACGAAACCTTGCGTTCTTTTTTGAGACACATAACTCAATATTGAAGACATGACACCGATACTATAAATCAAAGCTTGCTTGCCTGGTAAAGTAGGTACAGATCCTTTTTCACGCCTTGTGCGCATTCAGCGTATGGAAAGAGCACCCCATAATTTTTACCAAAGAGTATACCCAGTTAAGGTCGGCTTTGTGGCTAAGTCAATGCGAACGCTTTGTAATGCCGGGATGCTGGGTTCGATCCCAGCTGCAGGCCATACAACTTGCGTTGGTTTCGACAGTGGTATCAAAAAAGCCGACCGTCCAGGGAGCAATGGCAAACTACTGGACGTAAATTTGCCTAGAAAAACCACACAACAACCAGAGGCTGTTGGGGTTGGTTCTGCAACGTCCTGTAAAGAATACGCAACTAAACAACCCAGATTAGGCTCGGTCGACCTGCGACGCCTAGTACCATGATAAAAATCCACGCAGCCAGCAGTGGGTTTTGATCGCAGTACGTTGAAATTACGAGGTAGGTGGGTTGTTGTACCCCATCAGGATATCACACAAGTTATAAACACACTGAAACTGTCTGAATTGTAACCCTAAGTTGCAACCGGGGAGGGGGAATTATAGTCTTCTAGACATAGACCCACCATCCCATAGTTGTCGCTACCACACCCACATTAGCGTGCTGAGCGAGGTATATCCTTAGCAGCAACCAGCAGCATGACGATTAGGGTCATGGCGGTGACTCAAGCTTTCATGTGGCTGGAATCACAGGACTATTACCGCGTGTGTGTGCTGAGTGATTCTTTGAGCGAGGTCCGCCTGTATATAAATAGAGAAGGCCGTGCTTTGAGCAAACTTCCTTGATATCCAATTTCATCCTTTTTAGGATGAAATTTTTTGTTATAAGAAGCCCCAACCTGGCTTGTGCAAGAAACGCAATATAGGCAGGCCATAAATGTGGCCAATTGTCTGAACGCGGTTTCTGGGACCTCTCCACGGCCATCCTCATCCACATAGTGGCACTTTGTGTCATCGGGTGTTTATCGCTTGTGTGATGTCATGGTGGGGTAGAAAGTCAGTCAGGCTGCTTTGCGCATAATCCGGCGGGTCGAGGCAGGCTATTTACGCTGACAGTGGTTTGAGTCATTGCACAACTCTTCTGTGTGTGCAGTTACCTTAATATTATCCCAGGTCATGCAGGCATTGATGGTAATGAAAGAGCTGATAGATTAGCAGGTGTTGCATTAACTGAATATGGCCAGCCCATGGATCACGCAGACATTGTCATTGCCCTTAGAGAGATAGGACGTTCTGAGGATTTTGAAAGCAACGTGTCAACATTACTGAAGAATTTGAAGTAAATATCGGCACAGTCAAGTATGCGAAGCAACCGGACACACACAAAGTCTTGTTAACCAACATAGGACTGGCACTATTAACCTCGCGACGCTGATGAATATGTTGAGAGGGGAATCGCGCCAAGAGGTGCTTCCTGAGTGCTGTGAAGATAATCTAACTCATTACTCAACTCATAGCGGGCTGAGGCAGCTGAGAGACTAGCTTCACTGGCCAGATTTCAGTGTTAGCTACCAATTCGCGGTAAGAGCATTGGGTGCAGTTTAGGGTCAATGGCCAAACATACGGCACCGGTGGAAACAAATGTGAATTAGACAACGGGATAATTCAAGTTCCGCAACTTATTCCTGGCAGATTTAGGCAATCAAATCTAGTATACACGTAAAGAAGCGAACTAGAAGGAGAAAGACAGAAAGGAAATTATAAACACCTATACACTAACAGAAAAAGAGTTTAGGCGAGAGAGAGAGAGAGAGAGAGAGAGAGAGAGAGAGGGAGAGAGAGAGAGAGAGAGAGAGAGAGAGAGAGAGAGAGAGAGAGCGATGGCGGTTTGACGAAAGAGACAACATACCTGTATAAGTGGAATGAGAGAGAGAGAGAGAGAGAGAGAGAGAGAGAGAGAGAGAGAAAGAGAGAGAGATGACGGTTTGGCGAAAGAGAGACAGCATACCTGTATAATTGATCCCAAGGGCGCTTGCCAATGTCGGGAACCAATCAACAGCGTGAATCATTCTGAAAGTTTTTTAAAAGGGTAGGAAATTATAGGGAAGAGAAGAAAAGAGATAATAAAGAACAACAGTTTATGTTAGCTTTACAAAATCGATCACAAGGAACAATCAAACGATGTTGCGGCTGTTAACCTTCATTAGCACATAAAGAAAAACACAGCACACCTACAAAGACAGCATAGACTGTTATACACACACATCGATATGGTATGCATACATGCAAAATTAGTAAAACAGTTTGTTAAATATAAAAAAAAAAGGAAAAAAAGGCTGTTGGGGGGGGGGGGGGGATGCTTTCAATTCCCAATTTCATCAAGTTCTATCCTCTTTGAGGCATATTACATAACGTAAATTTGATAAGAAAAACAGCAGCATCCAAAACCATTTGCTGGAGTTGGTATTGCAATGCCCTGTAAAGGTCGTACAACTAACGCTGTACTCGTAGTTCTTTTTGTTTCCCATTGCACCATGTCTATACACAAATGTGTGTATGTTTGTAAGCTGTACACCACCAGGACATCACACAAGCCGATACACTCAAGATAACACTAAGTCCCACCACGCGAATGAGGATAACCCGTGGAGAGGTCCCGGAAACCCCGTTTAGACCTTAGTTTTTTTTCTTTTTTTTTTTTTTTAGTACCAGATATTTTCAGGCCCGGTATTATGATATTTATTCCATTTTTAATATCCGAGCCCCGGACAAAAGCCAAGTTGGGGCTTAAAATTAGCTAAAAATTGCATTCCATATGGGAACGGCGAAGATAAATAACTCTATACAAAAATCCCAGCTCAAGCAATAAATACTGTCACAAAAGAAACACATAGTTATCCAATAGTGCGTTTTTTTTTTTTTTTTTTTTAAGTTCACGGGAACGCTAATACGTCCAAAAACTATCATGACTCAAATGCGAGAGAACTATAAATTGATTGTTTGATCACTATGTATCTTTGTTTGATATTTGAAATTAGTTGGTTAAATTTAAAAAGACTTTAGCATCAAACTGATGTGGTGCTAGCGTTGGCTACTTTTAAAACAAGCAGAGGTTTGTTCGAGAAATGTCTGGACGAAATGTTGTCTGGCATGGACAGCCAGCTAGTTAGGGTCACAAAGGTGCAGAGAGCTACGGTCTTTTGGCCGTGATGAATTAATCAAGTAACAGAAAGTATTGTGATCGGTACTCAAAGAGAGAATCAGAAAGATAGAAGAACACACTAGACAACATCAAAATCGAAAGCTATAGCTACCGTGCCGGGAATTGAACCTGTCACCTCCATACGGCGTCTGCGCCTCGCCATGAATACAAGTGCACTAAGATACATGGTCAACTAGAACATTTTCGAGGCCTTGTGACGGACAGTACTGTTTCACAAAACGAGGCGTTGGCAGGCTCCCACGAAAGTGGAATAAAAACAGTAATGGTGCATTGGATCTCAAAGCACATCTGATTGGAGAAACAGCTAGCCAAAGAGAGATAGAACTACGTTCTGTTAAGGGTCTGTTGATTGATTAAGGAGATGGAGGCTAGAGAGTAAATTTAAAAAGATGGCGAGGACATCGGGAGAGCTGCATGTTATAGCGAAGTATAGCAGACTTGGTGTGGGTTGGTTAAGGCTAATGTTCCATTCTTCTTCTTCTTCTTCTTCTTCTTCTTCTTCTTCTTCTTCTTCTTCTTCTTCTTCTTCTTCTTCTTCTTCTTCTTCTTCTTCTTCTTCTTCTTCTTCTTCTTCTTCTTCTTCTTCTTCTTCCTCATTCTTCTCCTTCTTCCTCATTCTTCTCCTTCTTCCTCATTCTTCTTCTTCTTCCTCATTCTTCTTCTTCCTCATTCTTCTTCTTCCTCATTCTTCTTCTTCCTCATTCTTCTTCTTCCTCATTCTTCTTCTTCCTCATTCTTCTCCTTCCTCATTCTTCTCCTTCCTCATTCTTCTCCTTCCTCATTCTTCTCCTTCCTCATTCTTCTCCTTCCTCATTCTTCCTCCTCCTCCTCCTCCTCATTCTTCCTCCTCATTCTTCCTCCTCCTCCTCTTCTTCCTCCTCCTCCTCTTCTTCTTCCTCCTCCTCCTCTTCTTCCTCCTCCTCCTCTTCTTCCTCCTCCTCCTCTTCTTCTTCCTCCTCCTCCTCCTCTTCTTCTTCCTCCTCTTCTTCCTCCTCCTCCTCCTCTTCTTCCTCCTCCTCCTCTTCTTCCTCCTCCTCCTCCTCTTTTTTCCTCCTCCTCCTCTTCCTCCTCCTCCTCCTCTTCCTCCTCCTCCTCCTCTTCTTCCTCCTCCTCCTCCTCTTCTTCCCTCCTCCTCCTCCTCTTCTTCCTCCTCCTCCTCTTCTTCCTCCTCTTCTTCCTCCTCCTCCTCCTCTTCTTCCTCCTCCTCCTCCTCTCTTTCCTCCTCCTCTTCTTCCTCCTCCTCCTCCTCTTCTTTTTCCTCCTCCTCCTCTTCTTCCTCCTCCTCCTCCTCTTCTTCTCCTCCTCCTCCTCTTCTTCTTCCTCCTCCTCCTCTTCTTCCTCCTCCTCCTCCTCTTCTTCCTCCTCCTCTTCTTCCTCCTTCTCCTCTTCTTCCTCCTCCTCTCCTCTTCTTCCTCCTCCTCCTCTTCTTCCTCATCCTACTTTTTCTTCCTCCTCCTCCTCCTCCTTCTTCCTCCTCCTCCTCCTCTTCTTCCTCCTCCTCCTCCTCTTCTTCCTCCTCCTCCTCCTCTTCTTCCTCCTCCTCCTCTTCTTCCTCCTCCTCCTCTTCTTCCTCCTCCTCCTCTTCTTCCTCCTCCTCATCCTCTTCTTCCTCCTCCTCCCCCTCCTCCTCCTCTTCTTCCTCCTCCTCCCCCTCCTCCTCCTCTTCTTCCTCCTCCCCCTCCCCTCCCCCTCCTCCCCTCCCCCTCCTCCCCCTCCCCTCCCCTCCTCCTTCCCTCCTCCTCCCCCTCCCCTCCTTCTCCTCCCCCCACTCCCCCTCCCCCTCCTTCTCCTCCTCCTCCTCCTTCTCCTTCTTCTTCTTCTTCTTCTTCTTCTTCTTCTTCTTCTTATCTTTCAACATTAACCTCAGCGAGGTGTGGGGGGGGGGGGGGAGGTGGGGGTGGGGGAATTGTAAGAATCGTTTGTGCGGTTTTCCAATACACTGTACAAGTTAGTGTTCATTTCTGTTAAGTTGCTCCTGAATGTCGTTCCATGTCTTGCGTGGTCTTTCCCTTGCTCTGTGTTCATTATATTACTTCAGGGCAGCTCTCTGTGGCAGTTGGTACCAGGGCATTCTCGTCAGGTGGCCAAACTATCGTATTTGTTTTCTTTATCGAAATGTATGACTGGTTTAATGTATGACTGGTTTAATGTATGACTGGTTTAATGTATGACTGGTTTAATGTATGACTGGTTTAATGTATGACTGGTTTAATGTGTGACTGGTTTAAGTTCTAGTCTTGTTCTAATTTCTGTTTTCCTGATTTCATCTCATCTTGTCACATTAGCAGCTTTTCTAAGACAGATGAGATTAATGATGATTATTTGATATTATTATAAATTATCAGATTACTTACCCGTTATAAATAACACCGGACTGGTTCAACACGGGCCCGTGTAGAAAGGTGACAACTCTGGTACCCCCCTCAAACAGTGAAGCTTTGCCGCCCCTGAGTGGAAGATTGTTGCTCCCAGAAGGGGTCCAGCCACCGTTCTAGAGAGGGGGATGTAAATGTAGACATGTTGGTAAAAATATAACTCAGTCAATCAGCAAGGGACATAACTGCATTAGTGTTATTCCGTATCCATCTTTAGAAGCCAACGAAGATTTGACAGGTAAATAGCAGCAAGTGCAACCTGATAACAAGTCAGCTTTCGTTTCAAACACAATGTTGAAAATCTTCCAGAATCTCTACGTACCACCGTTCCGTTGAATTTGTTTTTCAATGTATGCATTTGTCTGTCATTTCATCCATCGGTCCATCCATCCATTCATCTGTCTGTCTGTCTGTCTGTCTGTCTGTCTGTCTGTCTGTCTGTCTGTCTGTCTGTCTGTCTGTCTGTCTGTCTGTCTGTCTGTCTGTCTGTCTGTCTGTCTGTCTGTCCTGTCTGTCTGTCTGTCTGTCTGTCTGTCTGTCTGTCTGTCTGTCTGTCTGTCTGTCTGTCTGTCTGTCTGTCTGTCTGTCTGTCTGTCTGTCTGTCTGTCTGTCTGTCTGTCTGTCTGTCTGTCTGTCTGTCTGTCTGTCTGTCTGTCTGTCTGTCCTGTCTGTCTGTCCGTCCCGTCCGTCCGTCTGTCTGTCTGTCTGTCTGTCCGTCTGTCTGTCTGTCTGTCTGTCTGTCTGTCTGTCTGTCTGTCTGTCTGTCTGTCTGTCTGTCTGTCCGTCCGTCCGTCGTCCTGTCTGTCTGTCTGTCTGTCTGTCTGTCTGTCTGTCTGTCTGTCTGTCTGTCTGTCTGTCTGTCTGTCTGTCTGTCTGTCTGTCTGTCTGTCTGTCTGTCGGGGAGGCAGTAAGTCTACTATATTCCTCCAAAAATGGGGCCCTGAAATATACACGAGAAACTAGACACACACACACACACACACACACACACATATATATATATATATATTTATATATAATACATTTTTTGAGTCCGTGTACTCACATCTGAGGTGAAGAAAATCAAAGTGTCATTGTAGATTCCCTTCTGTTTCAGTGCAGTTACCACACGGCCGACTACGTCGTCTAATGCCGTCACCATTGCTGTTGGGGTCATACAACAATAGTAGTATGTTCATGATACCTATATTATTGTATTTTAATATACAATAACATACAAACTTACGCTAATTCAGGACCTAATACTTCGAGCTTTTTCTTCTCCTTCATCTCATGTTTGTACGGTTTGTTTACCTCATCTTTCCTTTTCTTTCCCTCAAACTCGTTCCCACCTCTTCATCTTTTAATTTTCATTATCTGTCTCCAGTTACTACTACAATATATTCCGCTTTTACAACTACTACTGCTACTTCAACTAATACGACTGTTGCGACTTCTGCTACTAAAGCTACTACTACTGCTACTACTACTGCTGCTACTACTGCTGCTACTGCAACTGCTGCTAATTTAACCACTGCTACTGCTACTACTACTACTGCTACTACTAATAATAATAATAGTAAAGATACTACTACCACTGCTACTTCAAAAAATACGACTGTTGCAGCTTCTGCTACTAATGCTACTAAAACTGCTACTACTACTGCTACTACTACTGCTACTACTACGGCTACGACTCACACTGCTACTACTACTCTTACTGCTACTACTACTATTACTGCTGCTACTACTAATGATACTAGTAGTGCTACTACTACTGCTACTACTACTGCTACTAATACTGTTACTAACCAAAGCTGCTACTGCTTCTGCTGCAACTACTACTACTACTGTTACTTCAACAAACAAGACATGGCTGCTTATGCTAGTAGTACTACTATTGCTACTCAAACTATTACTGCCACTACTGCTACTCAAACTATTACTGCCATTACTGCTACTCAAACTATTACTGCCACTACTGCTACTCAAACTATTACTGCCACTACTGCTTTTAATACTACTTCTACTACAACTGCTGCTGCTATTACTGCTACTGCTACTATTATACTGCTACTACTACTACCACTGCTGGTATGACTGCTACTACTACTGCTACTTCAACAAATACGATTGCTGCTGCTGCTAACACTACCGTCACTACTACTATAGCTACTGCTTTTTGAACTATTACGAAAGATGCTGCTTGTGCTACTAGATGCTACTGCTACAACTACTATGGCTACCTCTGCTACTACTTCTACTAACTGCTATTATAACTACGAACTACTACTACATGGTATGCTATATAATACAGTAATACCACTAATTTTAGTAGTAATGTTGTGACATATTGTTCCTGCAGCTACAACATTACCTTTGATTTGTTTCACTTTGATATTTATATTGACACTTTTGTTGATTTCACCTCTTACGCGCTCTTCTTCCTTCTCCTCCTACTTCTAACACTGCTACTACTGTGACTAGAAAGGGGCTGCGTAGTCTCGAGTGCTGGAGGTTTCGAGTTCAACCCCGGTTAGAGCTGGGATTATTTCACGTGGACTTAGACTTCTAGTATTTTCCCTGGTCTCTGGGCAGTGACATCAGACGCCCGTGTGTATTGTTGTGCACGCAAAAAAAATCCCCTGGCAGTGAGAAATCGAAAAGAGTAGTCTAACGGCGCTGCCCGGACAAAATTGGAGTTAAAAATCAACCCGAAGTATTTCAGGATCCTCGCCGGTGATACAGAGCTTGTGCACGGTGCTGAGCTTGTTCGGACTCAGACTTGAGTTAAAAGAAGAACTGAGCACATATGGGTTACTACCCCGTGTGCCATGATGTTGATCCGTTGTTTAAACCTCAAACCTGCCCGGCTCTCTAGCGTAGTTGGCTAAACCAGATGGCGCGGTGACCGGGTGACGAACTCCTTGTGGTCCGGGTTCACTCCCGGGGGTAGGCAGAAAAGCCACATTTCTCCCAGATTTACCGTATTTTCAATGGAATCAAGGCCGAAAGGTTGCGATATGCATAATACCGAGCCTAAGGGTTAACAACTCATGGCTTCTGGATACTAAAACAAACAAACAAACTTCAAACCTTAAACCTCAAACCTACTGGGACTAAAAGAAGTGGAACAGTACTACTACCACTAGGTTTGCAGAACCAACCCCAGCAGCCCTTGGCTGTTGTATGGGTTTGTCTAGGCAAATTTACGTCCAGTAGTTTGCCATTGCTTCCTGGACGGTCGGCTTTCTTTATACCACTGTCGAAACCAACGCAAAGCGCATGGCCCGCAGTTGGGATAGAAACCTGGCATCCCGGCATTACGAAGCGTTAGCATCGACTTAGCCACAGAGCCGATTACTACTACTACCACTAGTACAACTATTGTAACTTCGTGTAGGACTTCTACTGAAGCTGGTGATACTTCAGCTACTTTTACAGTTACTTGATTAGCTGACACTGCAGCTGTGGCCATTATCGGTATTAATTACACTTACATATTCATGCAGCATATTGCAGCCTCCGTTGCGCAATCATATAACTAGGCAATGAACACCTCCCAACGCTTTCAGGCGTTTTGAGCAAATAGGAATCGACCTATATTTAATAGACCAATTGGCACTCATTTGATAATGTCATCAGCCTTACGCCTGCCGCCTCTACTTCCCAGGACTTTACCTGGTACCCACTTGAAGCTGGATGGACCTGGAAAGTACATCATTTGGGGGGGGGGGGGGGGGAAGAAAAGTCCATCAGCTTAAAGACCTGCTAATTCACAGGCGGGCGTCTAGCCGCTAAACCACGGCGGCTCCCAGTATCTAATCCTACAGGTACTTAAAACTCCCCTCTCACCAGCTAAGTGATTTTTGCTTATTTGTGTAGTATTGTTTGATTAGTATGTACTGATGAAGGCTCCATAGCCGCAATGTTCAAATTTTGTTTATACTTGTTATAGTAAAGCTTGCTAATATACTTTTCGTTCCGTTTTATATCTTTTCCTGATAATGTTATAACTAGAGCGACCACACGTCCCGTTTTCACCGAGACAGTATCGTTAGATGTTCCCTTACCTATCACTTTAGTACTGGTGGAGGGGGAGGGGGTGACCAATTGTCCTGTTTTTTAACAACCCGTGAATTAGCTCAAAAACAGAACATACACTAGAACAGATGTTTCCAATGCCTTAGATGTTTTGATGGTCAGTTTCCTCGTAGCAGTTTACTTTTTCGTTCATTTGTCAGCGCAGTTAAAGAGCATATTGTTTCGTTTATTTGTTGGAGATAAGGCTTCAGATTTTTACCTTTACTTTAACCACTTTTGCGGTGTAGGCCGGGGGGAGGGGGGGAGGGTGTCTATGAGCCTAAAGACTTATGGTCGCCTGGCTAGTGCTGTCGCCACAACTGTGCAGGTGAGGATTTTATCCCGACCCCCACACACACACACACACAAAATTACCCCAGCCTTACTGAGGATTTGAACCTGTGACTACCGCTTGAGAGCCCAACTTTTTAACCGTTCGGCCAGCCGCCCCTCATACCTTCCTTTGCCTAGTGATAAACTCTTTCACATGGGAGTAGGGTTAAAGTGCCTTGCTTGGGATGAGGCTTCTTGAGCACCAAATATTAGTGGGTGTTCCTGTTTTTACCTCAAGATATGCCCGGCTCTCTAGCGTAGTTGGCTAAACCGGATGGCGCGGACACCGGGTGAAGAACTCCTTGTGGTCCGGGTTCAATCCGAGGGGTAGGCAGGAAAGCCACATTTTTCACAGATTTACGGTATTTACAATGGAATCAAGGCCGAAAGGTTGTGATATCCATAATACCGAGCCTAAGGGATAACAACTCATGGCTTCTGGATACTAAAACAAACAAACAAACAAACAAGCTCAAGATTTTGAGGTCACCCTAGTTATAAAGAAAAAACAATTTTTTTTAAATATTAACATATATTAATGAATAACAATTTTACCTGATAAATTGCGTCTGTTTTCGTCTTCAATGTTTGTGTACATGTCCAAGTATTTTTGGGGCACCTGAGAGAAAAGTAAACATCTCTTGAAACAAGTGTCATAGATGGGAGCTTAAAATGTAATAGCGTAAACAATTCAGAGTTTAGAATGTAATAACTAGGGCAATCTAATGCGCGACCCTCCACCCCTACCCCGGCCCCACCCAGTATGCTCGTAACATAAGACCTCACAAATTGTAGAGGGATAGCCATATATTTTATATGTGGAGAGCAGTTAAGAGTTTCCAATAAAATAGCGTGAACAATTCAGAGTTTTGAATGTGTCACCTGGAGCAATATATGTTGTTTTTTAGAATGCTCGTTATAATTTTCGTAGCAGACGTGGTTAGTGCCTTATTGAACAGCGTTTACAGTTCGGAGGAGCAGATGGATCACCACAGTCAGGTGAGATTGATGCAGGGGGGCGTGACGAGAGGTTCTGGCAGATGCTCGAGGTTCAGAGGAAAGGCAAGGCAGACTTTTAATCAGAATGCTTCTGGCACCATTAGTATCGGAACTCTTCGCTGGCTGCTGAAGATGAGTGCGGAGCGCTTATGGGACTGCCCTGCGTGCTGTGATGTTAGTTATTGACTCAAATCAAATCAAATTGGTGTAGCAACGTTAGTTGGCTCCCGGTACTGAAAATTTTTATGTGAACACACCCTCACCTCCCTTCTTCCCGGACCTCCACCAGTGGCATTACAAGGATAAGCGGTACTTCGTGCGGAGAATGACCTGTCTCCTCCTACACATACACACACACACAAAAACACTCATACACAATCTGATGAACAAATCCATCACCCGAGCACCCCGAAAAGCGAAATACAAATACAGAAAACCACGACACTGGACTACAACCTGGTATCAGTGAGATGACAGAAGTAGAAGAAAAAGGAAGAAGAGGAACAAGAAAGGAAGATGAAAGAGAAGAGAAAGAAGAAGAAGAAGAAGAAGAAGAAGAAGAAGAAGAAGAAGAAGAAGAAGAAGAAGAAGAAGAAGAAGAAGAAGAGAAGAAGAAGAAGAAGAAGAAAGAAGAAGAAGAAGAAGAAGAAGAAGAAGAAGAAGAAGAAGAAGAAGAAGAAGAAGAAGAAGAAAAGAAGAAGAAGAAGAAGAAGAAGAAGAAGAAGAAGAAGAAGAAGAAGAAGAAGAACGAAGAAGAAGAAGAAGAAGAAGAAGAAGAAGAAGAAGAAGAAGAAGAACAAGAAGAACAAGAAGAACAAGACGAAAAAGAAGAAGAAAGGAAAATAATAATAATAATAATAATAATAATAATAATAATAATAATAATAATAATAATAATAATAATAATAATAATAATAATAATAATAATAATAATAATAATAAGAAGAAGAAGAGGAAGAAGAAGAAGCGCATATTTTTTACTGTTTAATGAATCCCCCCCCCCACTCCCCCCCCCCCCCCACCGCCCCCTTTCCCACTGATGACACCCTGTGCAAATCCCACTTCTCGCACGCCCAGTGCTACGCTTCTGGTCGTAATATAAGGCCTACCACAAATGAAAGCCCTCGCTAGAATTGTCAGCCAGACGGACGGATTTAGCCTTGTGATTAACTTGCGACTGGCCCAGCAAGCTGGCATGGGATTACTTTTATCGCTCGAAGAAAGAGGAGGAAGTATAATCGGACTGATGTAGTTGACATAATCTGGTTGCCAGCAGACAGTATACAACAAAAAGGTAAAAAGTAAAGTCGGGAGATGTGAAAAGGCGTCATTGCACACGGTTATAAACCATAAGTGCTCTGCCACCAGTACGGACTGCTGATAAGAAACTATCCGCCTGTGTCGCCGTCCGCACGTAACTCCGTAGCTACATCGACGTTCCTCCATTTACACCACACTCTGGCGCCCATTACCTAAAGGCTGGGTGAACCCCAGGAACCGTCCGGTTTCGAACACCGGTTGTGGGCTGCAGCGAGTCGCAGCTGCATTTGAAAGCGAGTCTCCTATCGACTACGCTAACGCGGCCCCCGACAGTATACCACACGAAGCAATCATGTATAGTCAATGAACAAGACGCTGACGGTGTAAACCATATAGAGAGGGAATTACATAGTCCCGGGAAATTCTACAAACCGGGCACTTTCCCGGTGATCAAATTCACCTCGACACCGCAAGGTAGATGATGAGATAATATAAATAAGACAAATATTTATAATAATCCTCTAGACACATGTTAGTCTATCCCCTTGAGCCTAAAGCAATGCATATGACTGATGTCATAACTGTCCATGTCTGGCGGTTCGTTGCCACCTGTGTTAGGTCTTGGATGTTCATTGGGCCTATAGTTGAGCCTTCCCTGAAGATGGTTCTACGCAGAGTCTCTCTTGGTCTTCCCCGTTTTCTTGTCCTTTCCGGTGTCAAAAGAGGTCTTGATGAGGAAGTCTCGTCTTATCCATTCTGAGTGCATGATCGATGTAGTTCCAACGACGCCTTCTAATAAATACGGATACAGTGTCTTGATTGGTCTCTTGACTTTTTCACGTTTTAGATGTGAAATCTCTTCTGTGAAGATTTAGTATATTTTCTAAGACACCTGTTCTCAAAATGGTATGTTCTTATATTCTTTCTTTCTAGAGCTACTGTTGCTTTCCGATTTTGGCATCCATACGTAAGTACTTGAATCAAATAAGAGTTGAAGATCTTAAGTTTTGTGTGTTTGCTGAGTGTCTTTGACTGCCAGATTAAATACACGAAGTGTGTTTCAATTTAATGTAGGAGTATGTCTTTGAATGTGTGTATATAAAAGTAAAAGTAAAGTAAAGATCCCTTTTCACGCCGTTCGGCGCATCGACCATCAGCACTCTGTGGGGTAATGTGGTCAGCATTACGCCGGCTGTCTTTACTTTCCCAGGACAGCTCATCCTGGTACCCATTTTAGGCTGGGTCGACCTGTGACGTCCCATACCACGACCAAAATCCACGCAGCTTGTAGTGGGTTTTGATCGCGGTATGCTGGCTCACGAGTCGGACTCGCAACGCCTTAGCCACGGACGCCGCTATATATATATATTCCAAATTTTGTACATTGCAATAAGATATCACCAGAAAAAAAGCTTTAGGGCATCTTTTCAGGAGAAAATTAATATCTTCTTATTCTTCGCGTTCACCAGCTGTAAATTATGGCGGAAAGTTCTGGTTGTTCTTCCACTTCTGGACTGCAGTCCTGTTCCAGAACTTGAGTGTTGTGTGTGCATACGTTTGACAGATCTGACTAATTTGTATGCAGACTGTTGGTTCCTTGCTTCTCAGGCAGCTACACTCCGACTTCGAAGGAAACTCCCAATTAGTCCACTCTTACGACATGGTTTTTTGGGTAGGTTGTGGGTCTATTCTTGTTTTCCCTATAACAAGGCCCCGGAACCCACACGGGGAGAACATTAATATGAAAATTGTTTTGTTGTTGTGGAAAACTTGGTTGTTACCTGTAGAGGCGTGTGCACATTCTGCAGCGCTAGGTAGAGAAACAGGGGCGAATCCGTGTTATGGAAGCGAATAATATCCTCCGCTCTGCTCGCGTACTGCTCCTGTGAATGATATTATAAGACTGGGGATAAAGTAAAGGACCTTTTTCTACGCCTTTATGTATATGGGGCATATAGGGCTAGGTCTAACTCTTTTAGAACAATTGGCACTTGGTGGGCGATGTGATCAACTTTAGCAGAATGAGCAGTCGACACTGTTAGATACTCAGAACGGGGGTGGGGGGTGTTAAACTTCGTTTAAACCTCAATCCAGATACTCAGTCTGTGGACACGCTAGCGTCTATACTCTTATCTACGATGCACGTTAACTACGTTATCTAAATACCAATTCCTGTCTCTTATCACTTTACGCTAATTCCCCCATACCCTCCCTCTCCCCAAACCTCCCCCCCCCCCATCCCCAAACAGCATTCATCAGATTACATTCTGGTTCAGTTATAAAAAGGGAAGTTTCAAGTCTGAACAACGGATGAACATCATATCATAGCACAAACAAAGGTAGTAACACACAAGTGCTCTGATCTTCATCTAACTCTAGTCTGAGTCCGAAGAATTTCACCACAGTGCACACGCTCTGTAGCACCGGCGAGGATCCTGAAATACTTTGGGAGGATTTGTAACTCCAAATTTTGCCCGGCCAGCGCCGTTAGGCTAAGGTTTTCGATTTCCATCTGACAACAAACATAACGAAAAACCCTCGTGGGATGCAATTTTTCGCCCCACCACGGCTCTTGGCATGGGCCGCAATACAGCCCGGCCATAAATATGGCCAAATGGTTGAACGCGGTTTCTGCGACCTCTCCACGGGTTATCCTCATCCACATGGTGGCACTTTGTGTCCTCGGGTGTTTATCGCTTGTATGATGTCATAGTGGAGTAAAAAATACTACTACTATGCCAACTGTCAAGAGATTCTTTACGTGCGCAACAATGCACACGGGCGTCCGATCTCACTACCCAGAGACCAGGGGAAATTACTAGGAATCAAGGTCCACGTAAAAGAAATCCTAGCCCTAACCGGAGATTGAAGCCGGAACCTCTAGCACTGAAGGCGGACACTATGCCTCGAGACCACGAAGCCCCTTTATAAGAGGGAAACATGTTTCATGTCATTCCTTTATAAAATCCAAGCGATCCAACTAATTATCGCGTGGCTTATTTCATTCTTGTTTTCATTTTCTGCAGTTCGAACCCTTGAGGCTCATAGCTGCGGATATCACCCACCTTCATTCATCTTTCTGGCTGACCTTCTCTGTCCATTTGGTGACACCAAGTGTTTGCAGGTCTGTCTGGACATTATCTCTCAATCGTCTTCTCGGTCTGCCTCATGGTCTACGACCATTCATCTTCCTCGTGTTTACAGTTTTCACTTCTCTGTCATCTGACATTCTTTCAATTGGTCCTAGCCATTTCTGTCTATTAGATTGCACGATGCCAGTGATCAAAGGTGATACAAACGGACGACAAATTTCGTTGTTGCTTTTTATTTTCTATTCTTCGCTGTTTGCACCTTTGATGGGTCCAAAGTTTCTGAGGAGTATGAAATAAATGGTCTTGTCAGTTCAAAAAGTGCTTTAATAATAACCTACCAGAAACAGGGGAAATCCACAGGTCACGGGACAGTCTAAAAATTCAGGGGGTGGTAGATAGGCTGCATGTAGTCGTGGGACCTAGTCTGCACTCTCTCGTGGGACGTACATGGGTTGGAATTAAGGCTAGTTCTGTTTTGGGGTCGTTAAAAGCATCAGAAAGCCGGGAACTCCAGTCTTACCACCCTCTAAAAGAGTTGGACTCTCCTGTGACATCATATGGGGTAGGATATTGAAAAAGGACTGTTTAAACTAATATCAGTCGCCCAACTGGTCTAACAAAATCAAACGAATGGGAACATAACTACTTGGATGTGACCGTCAAGTGCTACTTCTCCTCCTTCTTCTTCTCTTCCACCTTGTACCTCATCGAAGTGTCATGGGGAGATGTAATGTTCGTTGATGGGCTCTGTCAAGAGCACTATTAAGACTGATGTTCATTTCTGTAAGGCTGTTCTTAATGCCATCACTGCATATTTTCCGAGGTCTTCCACTCGCTCTATACGCGTTGCAACGTTTTCGTGTGGCTCGCTGTGGCAGATAGTACCAGGTCATTCTTGTTAGGTTTCCAAAACACTTCATTTGTTGTTCTTTGATGAACTGTAAGACTGGCCTTATTCCTAGCATTCGTCTGATTTCATGATTTCGTATTCTGTCTTTCCTTGAAACTCCTGCAGCTCTTCTAAGGCATTTCATCTCTGTTGTCACAATTTTACGTTTATTGGAGGATGTAAGTGTCTACGTTTCGCATTGATAGCATAGGGTTGGCCAAAAAATTGTTTTGATAAGATTTACTTTACTCCGAGGTATCTACTTGTGTCCACAGGAGTGATACAACCAATCAAAAGAAGAAATGCAATTTACAATATAGTGTGAAAATTAAGTTCTTCGTCCATCACACATGATGAAGAACATTTTGTTTCAAAGTAATAGCTGGATGAAAGTGACTTGCGCAAAGACTTGGATTTAAGTGAGGAAGAATTACGTAATTCATTGACCTCACTCTATCGCCTATGTCCATCTTGATCTAATAGAAGGACAATGTCGAGACGATTGGAAAAGGACCTAGATACAGTGAATGATCAAGGCGTCTTAAGTGTCCTGTCTTGCTCAAATCTCTCCACGAAGTCTGCTACTAAAAGCCTTTGTGTTTGTTGAACCAATAAAAAGTTTCATCCGCACAATCCGCCGAGTTAAATGAAGTAGACTATGCCTTACAACATCTGCTCAGCTCAAAGTTTTGGGACACTAAAATATGTAAAACACTGGTGCGAGAGTTGAAACGGAGAATGAAAG
>CAJHNH020001795.1:82500-95000 GCA_905116865.2 Candidula unifasciata | reverse complement strand
AGTCATGGATGATGGGAATCACCCGTCTATGTTGTCAGACAGTTAAAAATCATGGATGATTGGAATCAACTGTCTGTGATATCGGACAGTTGCAGTCAGGGATGATGGAAATTACCTGTCTGTGATGTCAGACAGTTACAGTCAGGGGTGAAGAAAATCACTCGTTTGTGATGTCAGACGTTTACAGTCAGGAATGATTGGAATCACTCGTCTGTGATGTCGGACAGATGTGGTATGGGATGGTGGGAATACTCACTTGTCTGTGATGTTGGACAGTTACATTTAGGGATAATGGGATTCACCAGTGAGTAATGATGGACAGTTACATTCAGGGATGCTGGATGTTACTTCTCCACCTTGTTTATTTTCAAAGGTGGGGTCCGAGCCGCTGTTTCTCGAGTTGCATTCCTCTCGTCCCCGTCTGTGGCTTAGCCGTTGCAAACGTTCTTCGTAATGCCAGGGTGCCGGATTCGATCCCACCTGCGGACGATTGCTGATGTGCGTTGGTTTCCACCGTGGTTCCGAGAGCTGACTGCTGAGAAGCAACGACAAACTGTTGAACGTAAAATGTGCCTAGAAAAATCAATAACAACTAAACACATGTTGACATTGGTTCTGCAACGACCTGGGGTGTAAAAAGTCATGTTGTTTAAGTAGTGAAGCTAATTTATTCACTAAAAATGTAAAATGTAAAGTCGGGAGATACTGAACGTAAAATTTGCCTAGAAAAACCACAACAGCCAAAACATGCTGGGGTTGGTTCTGCAACGTCCCGTAAAGGTTTGAAAAAAAAAAAAGATAAAGTCGGGAGATGTGAACCAGCGTCATTGCACACGGTTATAAACCATAAGTGCTCTGCCACCAGTACGGACAGCTAATAAGAAACTGTCCGCCTGTGTCGCCGTTGGCACGTAACTCTGTAGCTACAGCGATGTTCCTCCATTTTCCCCAGAGTGTCACTCTGGTACCCATTTCCTAGAGGTTAACCCTGAGAACCGCCCGGTTTCGAACACTGACAGTGACTGCAGCGAGTCGCAGCTGGATTTGAAAGCGAGCCTCCTATTGACTAGGCTAACGCAGCTCCCATTTATTAACTAATAACACAAGAAGGTATATGACTACAAATACCAGTATTCATGAATACGCTGGAATAAGACCGTGTCTAAATTATATTGACATGTAAAGAATGAATTGGTTTGGCCATCTAGTAAGATTGCAGCTAGGCCAAATTAAACGTGAGACTTGTTACAGCAGAACATCGGGGAGGAAGGCGAGCGAGAGATGGACAAATCGGTTGCTGAATCATACAAGAAGAGAAACAAATCCATCACTTGAGCCACCTGAGAAATCAAATACAGAAAACCACGACAGTAAGCCGATATCAGTGAGACGACAGAGCAAAACAAGAAGTAGAAAGAGAGAATGAAGACTTAATGTATTTAACAGACGTTAAAAAAAAGTAAAGTCCCTTTTCCAGGCCTTTGGGCGTATAGGACATATAGGACTAACCCTATATTTTTATAGACCAATCGGCACAAGATGGAGCGATGTGGTCAGCATCACGCTGGCCTCCTTTCCTTTCCAGGACTGCACTCGGTACCAACTCAAGGCTGGGTCGACCAGGGAGTCAAAGTCATATTTGAAATATATGTCCGGCTCAGCCAGAGAGCTAACCCACAACCTTTCAATGCGCACTCGAGCGTCTAGCCGCTACGCTACGGCGACTTCCAATTCCAAACTTTAATCAGTACAATTAAAAATGCACATCTGGATAATAGAAAACGCATTATCTTTACGGCTGATAAGAACAAAGTAACACTTAACTAACATGGACAAACTGAGTCTAACATAACCCCCCCCCCCCCCCGCCCTCCAAACTATGTCTCGGAATTAAAACGTAAATGCAAGACATCGCAGAAACCAAACAACCGATCGAGACACACCCGTAACCTCCAGGAGAGACGACCAGCCCAACAAACTTGTGAATGAAAATTACCCTACTCTTATTGGGGAGAAACTAACGTGGATTAACCGAAATTTGCATTGTACTCTACAGAAGCATAGTATTCACAGCCTATGATATCAGAAAGTTACGACTGATAAGAACAAAGTAACATGAAAAAGTTATCGTACTTGCCAACTGCATGCGTCTTGTAACCGTGCTGTTTCAGTACTTGTGGGAAGAAGGTTACATTCTGTGGAACGCAGACGCTTTGACTTGGCAAGATCACGAAATGCTGTGGGAAAATGGCAACATGAACATAAGAAATTATACTGTTGTTGATTATGACAGAGTCCATAGATCTCTCTCTCTCTCTCTCTCTCTCTCTCTCTCTCTCTCTCTCTCTCTCTCTCTCTCCTCTCTCTCTCTCTCTCTTTCTCTCTCTCTCTCTCTCTCTCTCTCTCTCTCTCTCTCACACACACACACATATTCCCCCCCCCCCCCCCGAAGACCTTAAAGTGGAACACAATTTTATCTAAACACAATAGCGTTGCATCGTTTGCAGTAACCTCTGACCCTGCTTATCTACCCCTCCTCCTTGGGTCACTTCCTTTCAGCTATCTTACGTGAAGATTCCCAGTCAAAATGGACGCTAGGCAGGGCCACCGTTAGGAGCCGAGGCAACGAACGGTGGCCGGTGCATTTTTGCTACATTTGTAGACTGGATATAGTTTCGTCACCCAGCTTCTGGGGTGATTGCATGGCGTGACACTGTGAGCTGCAAATTTCATGTGGAATTTTTTTTTTTTAGACTGTGACCAACGTGGTGGTGTAAATTGTAGATTCAGAAAATGGCGCGATGCCTGTCGTGCAATGTTGGTGGTGTCTGTATGTGATTAGAATTCATCGCGTGGGCAGCTGCTGATCTGAAGGTGACTTCTGCTACCATCAATGATGAATTACATTTCTGATGTCGGATTGTTTGTGTTAGCACTTAGGGTGGATACTGTATGCAATTATGCGTGTGTATGTTAGATATGCTGTGACAGCAGTCTGTCAATCTTTCCGCAAGATACTGTGATAAACATGTGTGTTTTTCGTTAGCACAGGAGCTGAGAAAATATGGGGTGACCCGTTCGCTATGCAGCTGAAATTAAGACTACCAGACTACCCGACTATCTTACTTACGTAAACGATACTTTAGATCTTCTCTCCAGGCTATGCCGGCGTAGTGGGCAACAAACAAGAAGCTTGATTGGCTGGATCTTCACCACTGGGTGGTGAATTGATACATGACGAGGCAGATGTGGTCAAGGCAACGTAATCAGTAAAAGAACAAAATTATTATGGCCTGGAGAGAATGAGGCACCTGGGTGTAACCAGAGGCTCTGGCCGGCTCCCTGCACTCAGAGGAAAGGCAAGACGGACATTTAAGCGATTGTGAACAGACCATCAGTATTGGAACCATGCACTGGCTGCTGAAGATAAGGACGGAGTACCATGGGAATGCCCCGGGTGCTGTGATGTCAATTCTTGACTCAACTCAAATCAACTTACGTAAACGCAGAGTCTCTACTTTTCAAGCATGTGTGGGATTTTGTGAGAGACCTCGTGCTTTTGTCAAAGACAGAAAATTTTTTTAATTAAAAAAGCTCTCTCACTCTATCCTGGAATCGAAATCCAGGTCACCCAAATGAAAGCTAGGCGTTCTAACCGTATATGGCAAGTGTGCAGCTATTTATTTGGTCTAATTTTTACTAGTGTTGATTTTATCTGTGTAAGCTAAACAGTCGGCATTATATAGTATAGTCGTTGTGAACGCGCCCCTACATACACTATAAACGCTGATTATAACAGTCATTGGGCCCCAGCACAGGCTGGAGTTTGTCGGCCCATTCGACAAATACGTTATCAACTACGCAGAAGAAGACGGAACACCTGAACGACTCTTAAGGTACAAGAAAGTTGACCGACTCTGCAAAGAGATTAACGCAGCAGTGAGACAGCTCCGGGAGTCAAAGAGAAAGCAGGGCAAAAATGGCACACCGAATAGAAGTGGCAACCGCCAAATCTAAAGAGCCACAGAAAGAGCCCACCAAACAAGCCGCCATCTTTAATGACAGCCTTAAGCAAACAACCACCAACTGGACGGCGGGTCGACGTACCGGAGCCACTCCCACCCGCTCCGCCCCACTGGCAAATAACCACGTAATCACCATTGAACTAACCAAAATCTTAATCTAGTTTATTTTCAGAAAAAAGAAGACAACGGAAAATACCACAGGCCGCCCGACGTCCCGAAGCAGACAGCCGAGGGCATTGCACCAAAGGGGACCAGCACTTGGGAATTCCAGTCACCGTCATGCCACCCCACCCCACCCCACGTGTATGTTAACAATTGCCTTTCACTTTTATTTCAGACCAAGCGACCTCAGCCGACCGGGATGGATCCTGCCTCTATCTGTCACTCTCATTCTCCCGACCTCACTATCACATCTACTGGCACATTCGGGCAAACTGACCTCTCGTTTGCAGTCTATCTCACCTCCACTACTTCTCCACACTCCGTGAAAAAAAAAGGAAAAAAAAAAAAAAAAAAAAAAAAAAAAAAAAATTTTGTTTTTTTTTGGGCCGATCACAACAACAGATTGTGACGGCCCTGGTTGTCCTGAAAAGGAACATTGTTTGTATCGACGGAGCAACGGATATTTGTTTGGCTTTTTCCGGCGGCTTTTAGATCGGCAACCAAGCAGCAACAGGGCACCAGCACAGCGACCAGCACGAGGCAAACCAAGCACCAGCAACAGTCAGCTAGTACCCTTCAATATCATCGCAAAGAGATCTGGATCACACCAGAACCCAAAACCGCAAACAACGCAGCACAGCAAGGAAGAAAACAACCAAAATATCAGGTGTGTCTACACACCACAAATAAAAGGAAACCATATAAGACAGCAAAGGACCCTTCTTCGATATAGCAGGCCTCGGGGCGGCTGAAAGAGGATCAAGTTTGGAATTTTTCTTGGACAACTGGCAATGGCAATGGCTTATAATAATAAACATAATAATAATAATAATAAATACAATAATAATAGTAATAATTTTAATAGTAATGATAATTACTATAATATTAGTATTATTTTTATTAACAATAATAAACAAAATAATAACATTATAATAGTAATAATAATAATTCTAATAGTAATATTCATAATTTATTATTAATTTAAAAAAAAACCAGAATAATAGTAATAACCATAGTAGTAGGTAGGTAGTTGTACCCCACTAGGATATCACACAAGCGATAAACACCCGGTGACACAAAGATCCACCATGTGGATGAGGATCATCCGTGGAGAGGTCCCAGAATCCCCTTTCAGCCCTTAGGCCATATCTCTGGCTAGTCCATATCTATGTCCCGGCTATTTTCAGGGCTCCTAGCAAAAGCCAGGGTGGGACTTGAAATAACAAAAAATTGCATCTCACATGGGAACGACTTAGGCAGACTCAGCAATAGTAGTAATGATAATACGATTGGCACCTTTCCGTCTTTCCAGACGATAGTGTCATATTGCGCTATGAGGAGGCATGAGACTCACAGCCCATGGCGATGGCGAGTATGACTAGCAAGACCCGCCCGTGTCAAGAAACGTCTTCTACAATGCAGTTCCTCCTCTCCATAGCACAAAGCCTGGGCAGTATTGTAGAGACCATATGTTGCGCATACTTAATGATCTCTCTCTCGGCCTGCCTTGTTTACTCCAAAGGAAAGGTAAAACCAGTACTTTTAGGAATGATAATAATAACATAAATAATATTATTAAAAATACTAATAATAATAATAATAATAACAAAAGTAGTAATAATAACAATGATAATGATAATGACAATAATAGTATTAATGATAATGATAACAACAATAATGAACACTAACATATATTCACCTGCAGACCCAGTCGGAACGGGTAGATTCCGGTCATCAACGCAGTCCTTGACCTTTAAATGGAAGCGCCAAGGGCAGACAATTGGATGTTATAATCAACTTTTTACAAAATGCCTGGTTTACATATTATAACCAAAAATGGGCACTTTTTAAAAAACCACCCCACACAAAGGAAATCCAGGAGTTTCTGGAAAAGAATATCGTTCCACATAGGAGAGTCATCTTTAGAGTTAGGGTTATGGGTTGGTTTAGCTGGTGTCTCTGAGGCGGGCGGGTTGACAAAGGTCCTAACCCAAACCCAGCGGTTCTTAAAATTGTTTTCTTCTCGGCACTCTTGTCGGGCAAAAAAAATTTTCAGGCACACCTACCCTTAAAGCGGTTTGAATACTTGGGAAAGAAGAAAAAAAAAACAGTGCAATTGAATACTCAATTGTATTTAATGCGATGAATCAAGTTGTTTAGACGATTTTTTTCCTATTTCGTTTATGTATATTATTTAATTTAGATTTAATTTAGATTAGTTAATTTAACCCTCACATCAGTTGACCTATAAAGTTTGCTCCTGTATCTGTTTTTTTGTTTTGTTTTTTTGTATGCGCGATCTCCTGCAGCATGTATCAGTTCGGGTGCCAAGACACCTCCATGTCATGCAATAAGACTGTGATGAATCTTTTCTCGTTGTCTTCCTTTATCACTTCTTCCACATATCTTTCCAGTGGTCACAACATGCTCTATTTAACTGTATTTAATGCAATGAATGAAACTGTTTGGAGGAATTTTTTCATTATTGCCTTTATGTAGATGGGAAGATTAAATAATTTAACCCTCACATGACTTGACCCATACAGTTTACTCCTGTACATATATTTACATATATATATATATATATATATATATATATATATATATATATATGTGTGTGTGTGTGTGTGTGTGTGTATACAATTTTTTTATGTAAGCATACGTTGCTCTGTGGCTAAGTCGATGCGAACGCTTCGTAATGCCGGGATGCCGGGTTCGATCCCAGCTGCAGGCTATGTGCCTTGTGTTGGTTTCGACAGTGGTATCAAGAAAGCCGACCGTCCAGAGGCAATGGCAAACTACTGGACGTAAATTTGACTAGAAAAACTACACAACAGCCAGGGGCTGTTGGCGTTGGTTCTGCAACGTCCTGTAAAGGATACGCAAATAACAACAAGCGTACGTTGAGAATGCACTGCAGCCGTGCCAACCGCACTTTCTGAATACACCTGCAACCAGAACTCTTGTTGGCTTCCTTCGCGGGATTTCTGTTTCAAACCGCTGTCTTCGCTGATCTCAAATTTTACAGTTAAATATCTATCCACAGTATTTCAGGATCCTAGCCGGCGTAAACAGAGTTCGTGCACTGCCCGGAGATACTTCAGACGCAGGCTTGAGTTTGAAGAAAAACGGAGCACCTATGGGTTACATTCGTCTGCCATGATGTCGATCGGTTGAATAAACATAAACATTTTCTTGTTGTTTTGTGCGTCTAAAACCGCTCAGGTCAAAATTGTCTGTTGTTTTTGTGTGTTTTCATGAGTTTACCCTTGCTAATCACTGCTCAGTTTGTTCACTTTTTTAGCATCATATGTCCCATGTTCCACAAGCTTAAATCGGGTGATTTATATTTAATGGGGGTGTTTATTTCCCTCAGCCGACACGTGTAGTCATTCTGCTGAGAAACAACCGACCCGGCTGCATCGAGATACCAGCTAAGTAATTTTGTGTTTCTGTGTAGTACTGTTTCATTTGTATGTGCTGATGAACACTAAATAGCCGCAACGTTCACGTTTTGTTTGTATTTGTTATATTGTGAAGCTTGCTCATATACTTCTCGTTCGGTATGATATCTATTCTTTATATTTAATAATAACTGTTGGCATATCCAGGAAAGACTCTCTGAACGGTTGCATTGCTGGACTATAATACGCGAGACACGGGTTCGAATTCTAGGTAATGTTGAGAATTTTTGTTTCTGTCGAGGGCGAAAACGAAATGCTCACTTGAACAGTCCTTGGCGTCAGATCGTAAACCCTCAAGACACAAAGACTTCCCTTGTCCACAACCCACACGTGATAAAATAAAGGCAGTAATTTGCAGTATGTGCCAGTTGGTATATCAATCATCAAAATAGACGACGGTTCCCTGTTTCACATCAGCATCAAAGACTCGGATAGGATAAGTGGTAGAGTCTTGACAATGCCTAGCGGTCATGTTTTTTCGTATCTATTTCTGTTTCATCCTCTCTCACTTTTACCATCAAATCTGATAGTTGTTACTAGGTTGTCTAGTTTATCTATACCCATGTTATCTCCAAGGATCTGGACTATGTAATTTACAACAACAATTAAAAGTAAAGATCCTCATCCCCGTCTTCAGTGGTATTAGACATATAGTTCTACTTTATAGACCAAATCGGCTCTCGGTGGGTGTTGTGATCAGCATCTGTGAGCCGTCTTTACTTCCCAGGACTTTACCTGGGAGCCAAGTTTTTTTTTTTCGAGAAAAAAAGTTGCCCTCTATCAGGACCCGAACTCGCTCATTCCGCTCCACACGCGAGAGTCGATCCGCTACACCATGATGGCTCCATCAAGATGTTCCTAAGCTGTTACTGATTGTATCTCTTTTCAAGGAGAACTACTGTAAGATTCTTTCACTTTTTCTGCTTAGATTTTTCTCTCATCGTGTAGCAGGTCCTTTGCTGAACGTAGCTGCCATTACTGTCTGCCCGAAAGAAACTTGGTCGCTTGCCAGCTCTCTCTGCCTCTTGTTCTTTCATACTCAAGTATTTACTTACTTAGTGTTGGTCGGTCCCTGCTCCTCCTTTCCTGGTACCATGCCTTCTGCTATATATTTTTTCGAATCGATCGTGGCGTTTGGTTTGTCCAAAATATTTCAGCTTTCGAGACAGGATGCTGTTTATTAGTCAATCTTCTTTAATTTTCAGATTTTTCAAGATGTCAGTTTTACTTCTCTCTTTGTCCAAGATATTATTAGAATCTTTCTATAGCCTTTCAACTCTAATACCCCTATTCTTCTTTTTAAGGTCTGGGAGATAGTCCACTACTCACATCCGTATGTTGCTACAGGGAAGATGCATGCTTTCACAATTCTAATTTTGATCTCCTGGGCACAGCAGGACAATGAATGAATGAAATCTACCTCCTTGCAGTACTAGTCGTGTAAACTTGTTGCACAGCTACTACATTAACAACAGCTGAGATGATGACGACGACGATGATGGTGATGATATTACGATAAAGGCGAATACCTTGGACAGCTAGAGTAGGAATAAACTCACAGGGAGCAAGTACAGTAGGGATCTACCAGTCATCAGTAGAAATTATCCTCGTCGACACGCGTTTCGGCCCACGATTCCTAGACGCATTCGGAGGTGGGCCCTCCTGAGTTCATGAAGCTCAGGGCTGGTTCATTCTCCCCCCCCCCCCTTTTTCGGAGGGCCCTGGGGGCATATTTCTATGTGGTTGTACGAAATCGGAGGTATTATACTGTGTTAGGGGTGATCAACCCGGTCCACAGTCGACATCTGTTTCCAGATGTCAGTTTATCCCCCCGGCGAGTAACTAACAACGATTGCTTGAAAGAAGCTAATGAAAATATATCTCTATATATAACAATAAGAAAGAGAGAAACACTGTTCTTTAGCCACATAATGAAAAGAGAGACATTGGAAAACATCGTGACAACTTGAAAGATCAATGGAAAGAGAGGTAGAGGCAGACAGAGAGAGATGAAGCTGGATGGGCTGAAACGATGGCATGGAAGGATATCATCAAGAGAGCTGTGGAGACGCGAGAGCGCCAGTTGGCAGAGCATAGGATGGCGATGACGATGATGATGGAGACTCACGGAGAGCAGAGTGGCTGCAAATAGGATTGGTTGAGCTTGATGCCAGTCTGAGCCAGATGGTCAATGTTGGGACTCTTCACATCCGGGTTGTTGAAACCCACATCGTTGAAACCTGCAGAGGTTGTATCGTGAACAGATATAAACATGTGTGTATTGTAGACACATTAGAGGGTTGTAGTGAAGGCGAGTGTACGTTTAATACGTTTAGACATATGCTAAAAAGGACCCTTTTCTACAGCTTTAGGCATATTGGGCATATAGAATTAGACATATATTTTACAGACTTATCGGCATTTAGCGGGTAATGTAGTCAGCTGGAATGGGCTGGAACATACAACGGTTTTGTATACTGCAGCATGTCAGCGCTTTTAACGATCCAAAACCATGAAGGACTGGCCCTAAAACAAACCCCCCTACGAGATTGTTGCAACCTGCGTTACACGTCTTCTCTTTCTCGGGATGAAAACGTAAATGGAAGGCAACGCAGAAAGCTTTTTCAAGCAAACAGTTAACAGGGACACCCCTGTAACCTTCAGCAAAGTTTACGAGTCTAAGAAAGCACAAATCAAAAGTCACCAAGTGTGTAAATAGGCTTAGCTAACCCAGTTGAAGAGAACTCAGTGAGATGTACCCTACACCCGGCAACCACTCAATGTGATTTTTGAAACCGTGATTTTTGAAACCAGAAAAGAAAAAGTCCGTCCCGGTCAATACCCTAATAAAACACGACCTACCGATCCACCCGCAAGAGCATTTAGACATGTAAAAAAAAAAAAAAAAAAAAAGTAAAGATCCCTTTTCGCGCCCTTAGGCGCATCGGGCGTATGGGAAGAGCACCCATATTTTTACAGACCAATCGGCACTAGATGGGTAATGTGGTCAGCATTACGCCAGCCGTCTTTACTTCCAAAAGACATACATCCTGGTACCCACTTTAGGCTGAGTCGACCTGCGACGCCCTATAAGTTAATACAAATCTACACAGCAGTGGGTGTCTATCGTGGTATGTTTGAATTACAAGTCGGACTCGCAACGCCCAAGCCAAGGACGCCACGTTCGTATTATATTTAGATAAGCGTGAACATTTGTGTATTTACAGTCAGACAAATGAGTTTGTTGATCTGGGAGCAGGTGTATTATACATTCCGTCGCGTAACTGGTGTTGCGTGCATGACTCACTCTAGTATGTAAGTATATAAAAGGTCGCATTGTGTTAGAGAGTGGGCATTAATATTCATGAGATGATTAAACAGCCTGACAAATCAGTGGGCAGAATATGATTTAGACTTAATGAGGACTCAAGCTATATGGCGGTGGGAACGGGTGGGTGGGTGGGGGGGGGGGGGGGGTTGTGTGGTCTCGAGGAAAAGTGTTCGCCTTGAGTGCTAGACTTTCCGGGTTCAATCCTCGGTAAGAGCTGGAGATTTTTTTCACATGGACTTAGACTGTCAGCAATTACCCCTGGTCTCTGGGCAGTGAGATCGGACGCCCTTGTGCATTTTTGCGCACTCAATAATTCTGTTGGCAGTTGAAAATCAAAAAGAGTTGCATAAGGGCGCTACCCGGGTTGAATTTGGAGTTGAAAATTTACCCAAAGTATTTAGAGATCCTCGCCAGAGCTAAAGAGCATGTGAACCGTGCTAAGCTTCTTCGGACTTAGACTGGAGTTAGAAGAAGAGCGTAGTACTTATGGTTTACTACAAGTGTGCAATGATGTTAATCCGTTGTTTGAAACCTCAAACCTTCAAGCTATCTCGAAACATCCAGTACGGCTAAAAAAGAATTTGTGCCTGTCGCCTCAGATTTCTCATGAACTTAAAACGTTATTGCATACAATTGCACAGGAGTTGCTTTCATCTAAATGCAGCGAATTATTTTGATCTATTTTTGACTAATATGTTGCGTCATCATCATCACGTGCCCTGAAGATTGGCGTAGGCGTTCATGCATCACTCTGTAGATCTCTGTCGTTTAATCTGTGTACATACATGCATAAGTACAAAAATACATACATACATACATACATACATACATACATACATACATACATACATACATACATACATACATACATACATACATACATACATACATACATACATACATACATACATACATACACACACACACATACATACATACATACATACATACATACATACATACATACATACATACATACATACATACATACATACATACATACATACATACATACATACATACATACATACATACATACATACATACATACATACATACATACATACATACATACATACATACATACATACATACATACATACATACATACATACATACATACATACATACATACATACATACATACATACATACATACATACATAGATACATACATACATACATACATACTTACATACATACATACATACATACATACATACATACATACATACATACATACATACATACATACATACATACATACATACATACATACATACATACATACATACTTACATACATACATACATACATACATACATACATACATACATACATACATACATACATACATACATACATACATACATACATACATGCATGCATGCATGCATGCATGCATGCATGCATGCATGCATGCATGCATGCATGCATGCATACATACATACATACATACATACATACATACATACATACATACATACATACATACATACATACATACATACATACATA
>CAJHNH020001795.1:0-77500 GCA_905116865.2 Candidula unifasciata | reverse complement strand
ACCATGAGTTGTTAACCCTTAGGCTCGGTATTATGGATATCGCAACCCTTCGGCCTTGATTCCATTGTAAATACCGTAAATCTGGGAGAAATGTGGCTTTTCTGCCTACCCCCGGGAGTGAACGCGGACCACAAGGAGTTCGTCACCCGGCCGCCGCGAAAGTCAGGTTTAACCAACTTCGCTAGAGATCCGGGCGACTGACTAATAATAATTAATAGTATCGCCTCCCCAAGCGGGTTTTATTATTGTACTTATTTTTGCCGTCCCTTTTTAGGATGAAATTTTTCGTTTTTTGAACCCTCCCCTTTGCTCTTGAACGAGCTGCAATAGCCAGGCCATAAATATGGCCTGAAGGCTAAACGCGGTTTACTAGCAATACTTACGTCCTACTTAGGATGTTATTTTTTGTTATTTGAAGCCCCACTCTGGCTTTTGCCAGGGGCCGCAATATAGGCAGGTCATCATTATGGCCAAATGTCTGAACGCGGTTTCTGGGACCTCTCCACGGTGATCCTCATCCGCATGGTGGCACTTTGTGTCATCGGGTGTTTATCGCTTGTGTGATGTCCTGGTGGGGTAAAAAATCCAATCCAATCCTAAACGCGGTTTCAAGGACCTCCCCACGGCAATCCTCATCCACATGGTGGCACTTTGTGTCGTCTGGTGTTTATCGCTTGTGTGATTTCCTGGTGGGGTAGAAAGTCAGTCAGTCAGCGGAACTCAATTTCCATTTATTTGAAGCCCTACCCTGGTTTTTGCCAGGCCATAAACATGGCCGAACGTCTGAATGGGGATTTCTGGGACCTCTCCACGGATGATCCTCATCCACGTATTGGCACTTTGTGTCACCGGGTGTTTATCGCTTATGTAATGTCCTGGTGGGGTACCAAGTCAGGTTAATCAGTCATCAGATGTGTGATGCTTTTTCTTCTTCTTCAGCATCACGATCCCTTGAGGTTCATTGCTGCAAATCTCACCGGCCCTATTCATCTCTCTGGTTGGCATTTTCTTTCCAGTTGGTAACATCAAGTGTTTGCAGGTTTGTCTGGACATTATCTCTCCGCAGTCTTCTTGGTCTGCCTCGTGGTCTACGACCATTCATCTCTCTGGTGTATACAGTTTTTACTTCTCTGTCATCTGATATTCTTTTAATATGTCTCAACCATTTAAGTCTACTAGCTCGCATGATGCCAGTGATCAATGGTGATATAAACAGATTATGAATTTCGTTGCTGCTTCTCACTCTTCCTTCACTGCTGTTTGCATCTTTGATGGGTCCAAAGATTCGTCGTAAGTCTCTGTTTTAGAAAACCTGTTATAAGGCGTCATCTTTTTTAGTTGTGCTCCAAGTTTCAGAGCCATCTATCACGACTGGTCTTATCAATGTTTTATATATTTTTGTGACAAGTCTGCAATTGGTGCATGACGTGGTCAACATAATGCATCATATATTCCACTGTATCTGACGACAGAGGTACAGGGAGGTGTGTAGGTAGTCAATGGCAACTTATGACCAAGTGACACTCCGTGCACAAACTTTTGCTTTGCCAAACTGTTGAAGGATACGGCCACACCCTGATGTCATGAATGTCATCTCGACTCTATTTAACTGTTTAAGAACTTCTTCACCTTCACATCTTACTCGAACCTTTTCTGCATCTGGAATTCTTCCTCACGAAGTAAACAATGCTTTGCAGACTGCGTTCACGCTCTTTAAGCAACTTCCTTTCGAGACCATAGAGTTATTGACAGTGAGTTCAATGCCATGCCTGCAGAATTATACATTTTCTCGGGGTGTTCCTTGTCTTCATAGAATCTGCAGAACAGCATTGAACTGGGCGTAATATAATCCATTGAAGGAGCTAAACGGAAACTGAGTGAAATATGAGGGTCTCCGTCGTTGAGTCTTGCATGCAATCATGAAAATGGAATACAAACTTTTAACTGCATTTCATCTGACAGAGAGAAATAGATAAACACTGTTCTTTGGCCACATAATGAGAAGAGAGACATTGGAGAACATCGTGACAACTGAAAAGATCAGTGGATAAAGGGGTAGATGCAGACCAAGAGAGGTGATGCTGGATGGGCTAAATCGATTACATGGAGGGATATCATCAAGAGAGCTGTTCCAGTCAACCGGGGATCGTGATTTGTCGGTAGAATAGTTGTAAGTATGTCATCCTTCACGCGGGTGACCGGTGTTCGATTCCCCGCTAGGAAGACAATTGTTCTTTTTCCTTTAAAAGTGTGGTTGCCACGTAGTGTTGTGGTTTACCCTTAAAAGGGATTTTGCCAGACACAGTAAGCTGAGAGATCTTAAAATATTATTTTAAAATTATCATTTCTTCAACTATTTCTATTTTAATAATTTCGCCATGGATGATTTTTCAATCCCTCGGAGAGGGAGATATAATTGGGTGATCGGGGGTGGGGGCGGGGGTGTTATGCAAGACACAGTTAGATGAGAGCTATTTTCTTTCCTCTACATGTCACCATTCTGGGCCACAGCAACGCGTTGCCGGGTACAGCTAGTATATATATATATATATGTATATATATATATATATATATATATATATATATATATATATATATATATATATATATATATATATATATATTCACACACAAAGGATTTTGAGGTTTTGAACAACGCATCAACATTATGGCACACGGGTGTAACCAATAAGTTCTCGGTTCTTTTTTAATCTCGTCTGAGTCCGAAGAAGCTCAGCACAGTGCACATGTTCTGTAGCACCAGCGAGGATCCTGAAATACTTTGGGTAGTTTCTTTAACTTAAAATGTTTCCCAGACAGCGCCGTTAGGCTACTCTTTTCAATTTTCAACTGCCAAGGGATTTTTTGCACGTGGGCAACAATGTACACTAGCGTCTGATCGCACTTCACAGAGACCAGGGGAAATTACTACAAGTCCAAGTCCACCTGAAAAAAATCCCAGCCTTTACCGGGGATTGAACCAGGAACCTCTTGCACTCGAGGCAGACACCATGCCTCGAGACCACGCAGCCCTATCATACAACGGATAACCTCTTTCATATCCCATTCGCCACTCTGGCTAGTGATTAACTAAACAATCGATGACCATTGCGTTACCTGCAGTTTCATGTATGTGTGACTCCACTATAATATACGTCACTCTTGGCTTACATTATCGCATCAATCAAACTTGTGTCTATCCTCGATAAAGTCGTCGTCTGTGGCTTAGGCGTTGAGAACCCGCTTCATAATGTGGGGGTGCCGGGTTCGATCCCAGCTGCAGGACGATTTGTCTTGCGTTGGTTTCGACAGTGGTACCGAGCGCTGACAGTTCAGAGGGGCAATGGCTAACTACTGAACGTAAAATTTGCCTAGAAAAACCACAACAGCCAGACAATGCTGGGGTTGGTTCTGCAACGTCCTGGAAAGGATACGCAACTAACTTTTTTTTTTAAACTATCCTCGATGAAGTGATCACATCAAAGGAATCCAATACGTGTTCTGCGGAGCCCTAATATCTCTACCTTTACTTCCCTTGGGCACGTGGCTGCTCCAGGAAACAAAAACAACTGGGGGAAGTTAAAAACGATGAGCAAATAATTACAAAACAAGCACTGAAAAAGGAAAGAAACGGACTGAGAAAAAGCATGGAAATATTAAGAAGAACATGATTAACAGAGACTAAAAATTGTGGGCTGAACTTCAAGTCAGAAATCGAGCTGCATGCAATAGTGCGGGGTGGAGGAATCGAAGGTTAGCCCTATGTGATGTCTAACGACACACAAATGATGATGATGATGATGATGATGATGATGATGATGATGATGATGATGATGATGATAGTGATGATGATAATGATCAAGCACGAAGAGTAGTATGAAAAAAAAAAGTAAAAGTAAAAGTAAAGATCCCTTTTTACACTTTAGGCGCATCGGGCATATGGGAAGAGCGTCCCATATTTTTACAGACCAATCTGTACAGGATGGGTAATATGGTCAGCATTACGCCGGCCGTCTTCACTTCCCCTTGACATATATCCTGGTACCCATTTTAGGATAGGTCGACCTGCGACGTACCATACCATGATAAAAATCCACTCAGCCAGCAGTGGGTTTGGATCGCGGTACTTTGAAATTATGAGTCCAAGCCACGGACGCCACAGTATCAAAATAAGCAAACTAGATATTACTGTCGAAACGGACATTTCAAAAATGTTCAATTTCGCAACCAGTCTATCCCAACAGGTTCATATTCCTCAAATTACAGAGCAGAAGCAGATGCACTTCTGGGGGGCATGTTCTTTCCTGAATGGACAACAACACTGCAAATATAGTCTGCTGAGAAACAGCCTACCCGGCTGCTTCGAGATATCAGCTAAGTGATTTAGTGTATCTGCGTAGTATTGTTTCATTTTTAAGTGCTTGTGAAGCTCAATTGCCGCAACGTTCACGTTTTGTTTGTATTTGTTATATTGTGAAGCTTGCTAATATAGTTTTCGTTCGGTTTTATATCTTTTCTTCACAGCAAATATAGCAGAGTGGTCTTTCTGTCTGATGCTATGTCAGTTCTACAAGCAATTCATCATTATCATAAACCACTTCTGCCGTTAAGCGCCGTGGGGAGGAATAATTTGCGATCCAATGCACGTTGGCTGCCACTGGCTATTGTCCTGCCGTGAAGGCGTAGAGTGTCTTTAATATTGTCGATCCATATTTCCGCGATCGTCCTCTTGCTCTTGTAGTTGATCTTCTCAGATGTAGTGCTTGTGATGGTATTTGATCTTGCTGCATTCTAACGAGATGGCCATACCACTTGATCTGCTGTTTCTGGATGAATCTACTACAAGGTGTCGCTCCCACAGTTTGCCTGAGTTTCATTATTCACTCGATCTCGGATGGTTAGGTTGGCTGCTTTTCTCAGGCACCTCATCTCGCAGGTGGTAATTTTGCGTATATGGGCTTTAGATAGTGTCCATGTTTGGCACTGGTAGCTTAATTTTGGAATGAATATGCTATTAATAATCAGTCTCTTTGCACTGATAGTTGTGCTTGGATGTCTTAATAATGGCGACAATTGGTATATAAGTGAACTTGCTTTCTTACATCTGGTTTCTTTTTCTCTGTCAATTCTACCATCTTCTGTGATCATACTTCCTAGATATTTAAACTCCCTAACTTGATTCAGGGCAGAACCATTCAGCTGTGTGTGTAGTGGGGCAGGGGTTCTACTAACTTGCATTGCTTCGGTTTTGTTTACATTGATCTTCATGTTGTATTTACTACATGCTGAGTTTAACTTGTTAATGTGGTTCTTGCAGTCTATGTTCTTCAGGGTAGAACAAGCACTGGTCGTCAGACCACAGTTTGTTTGTTTCCACTCTACCAAAAGCTTTTTCCTGATCTATAAATACAATATTCTGTTTGGTATTATTCTCAATGGCTTTCTCACACACTTGCCTCAGAGTGAATAATGCATCTGTGCATCCTCTGCTTTTTCTGAAACCGAACTGTGATGCACTCAGCTGCTGTTCAGCTATGTGTCTAACTCTCTGTTCTAGTAATTTGGCGTACATTTTTTCTAAGTGACTCAGTAGTGATATACCTCTGTATGCTTCACATTCTCAACTATTACCTTTCTTTTTCCATATCGGTACTATTAATGCCTGTTGCCACTCAGCTGGGACCTTTCTTTCTTCTTAAGCTATATTAAAAATTCTAGTAAGCCATTTAACACCCACTTCTCCGCATGCTTGGATCCCTTCTGTATTCATTCCATCCAGACCCAGTGCTTTGTTTCTGGGGCTGTTCTGTATAACTGCTCTTACTCCCTCTGATATGAAATTTGGTTGCTCTTGTTTGCAGCTTTGAGGTACAAAGTTAAAATTATCTACGTTGCCTGTGAGGTTGAGAAGTTCTTGAAAATACTCAGCCCATCTTGCCAACCTCTGTTGTGGACTAAATAGAGGTATGCCTTTCTTGTTGTTGATGATAGTTGTTGGGTTGTAGCTCATGTCTCTTTCTCTCATGATTTTTACATGTTCATAGAATTCTCTAGGGGAGTTCTTGCTGAGGGTAGCCATCTGTTGACCATAATTTCTCCAAGACTCGTCTTTAGATGTTTTAATTTTGCGTTTTTCTCATCTTCTTACTAATCTGTAATGTACATAATCTTGATGTGATTTTGTTTTTATCCATTTTTATATGCCTCCTTCTTTCTGGATACGCTGTCTTTAACTTCGTTGTTCCACTAAATAGTTCAAAAACGTTTTACACCACCTACCCTTCTGACTCCGCATTTGGTTTGAAGTAATTGTTAACCAAAAAGACACTCAGTTTGTAGACTTGATTGAACAGCTGATTCACCTAGGTTCTTTAGTAGAACAATCTTTAATGCAGCGGATTCCAGGTCACTGTGGCTTGGAAAGCAATGAAATAACGGACAGGTTGGCTAGAAGCGGCAGTGACATGGTACAACTAAATAGTGACTTTACCCACTAAGAGACAAAGACATAAATATTATATAGTATTCAAGAAACGTGGCTGGACACACACATCAAATCCACTCCTCAAAATTCGCTTCTTGTTAGTGCTGACCTGATAAGGAAAACTTACAGGGGATGTGGGAGGGGAGGGTTAAGAAACTGAAAAGTGGTTCTTTTTATCATAAATTTCTCTTATCAATTTAAGAGTTCAATCAAGAAACAATACTGATGATTAACACATTGTTTTTCACCCCAGACGTTTGCCACATCCGAGAACGCCTTAGGCAGCATGAACTGTTGTTATTCACTAAGTGTTAGTGTTATCATATATTGGGAACTCGTCTTCTTCCTACCTTTATCCTCCTCCCTTTTTTTCTTCTTCTTCTTTTTCTTCTTCTTCTTCATCTTTTTTTTTTCTTCTTCTATTTCTTCTTCTTCTTCTTCATCTTTTTCTTTTTTTTCTTTTTTTCTTCTTCTATTTCTTCTTCTCCTCCTTCTTCTTCTTTTTCTTCTTCTTCTTTCTTTTCTTTTTTTTCTTCCTCCTCTTCTTCTTCTTCTTCTTCTTCTTCTTCTTTTTCTTTCCTTCTTTAATTTTCTTGTTTTTGTTCTTGTTCATGTTGTTGTTCTTCTTCTCCTTCTTCTTCTTCATGATCATCTTCTTTTTCTTCTTCTTCTTCATCTTCTTCTTCTTTTTGTTTGTCCTCTTTTTCTCCTCCTCCTCCTTTTTCTACGTCTTCTCCCCTCCCCCCCCCCCCACCCAACTCTTCGTCATAAACCTTTATATGTCAACCTCACTGCAGAAAATTACAATCAGTTTGAGCTTGCTGATTTATACCTTCCCAGCGTTCAACCTCACAAGATATTTTTACACGCTATAATGTTTCGCTTACACGAATTCTAATAGATAGGATTAGGAAGCTATGACAGCAGGTTCGGTAGGTAAGCTGGCTAGCAACTGAGGTACCACTGTTTCCATTAAAAAAAACTTGCTGACATTTCATCCGTGTGTTTTTGTTGTTTGTTTGAAATTTATTCATGTCTATAGCAGATTTACCCCGGCTTATCTCGGGATTACCTGAAATAATGATTTATTGTTGCGCATGGTCGACTTAAAATCTACCTAACGGAGTTACATAAGCCTCTATCGGTCATAAGCATACACGCCACTGAATCAATGTTTAAAGAGATGGTTTTAAAGCATTAGCCTTAGATTGAAATAATATGCCTTGTCCATCAAGATGATGATGCCCACTCTTTTTCATCAAGTATGAGTAAAATGATGACTGATGAGGCCGATGCGGGCCCGAAAAGTTCTTGGACAGTGAGTACAGGGAATGAGTTGTGTGCCAGGGAGGGGATCTCCTGCAGTCGCCTTTCTGTCCACTCTTTTCTTAATCAGTCTTGCTGTTCTGTTTGCTTCACATGTAGCCGCGTCCTTGTGTAGAGCTGCACGCCACGCATTTCTGTCTTGAGAGGCAGCCTTCCAGTTGGTGTCATTCATCCCAAATTCTATGAATGATGACTTTAAGGTGTCTTTAAAGCGTATCCTTTGCCCGCCCTGGGAATGTTTTCCATTTTGCAGCTCACCATAGAAAAGTTTTTTTTTTTTGGTGGGTGTGGGGGAGGGGGTGGCTATGATCTGGGATGCGTGCCACATGACCAACCCAACAAATTTGTTACTGCATCAGTAGAGTGTGGATGCTGGGCATGGCTGCTTTCTCAAGAACCATGGTCTCAGGTACTTTCTCTTGCCATCTGATCTGCATTAGTTTTCTAAGGCAGACTGTGAAAGTGGTTTAACTTTCTAGCCTGGCGCTGGTATACAGTCCATGTTTCACATGCTATCAGCAGTGTAGTTAATACAACTGCTCTGTATACTATAAGTTTTGTCTGCAGGGTTATGCCACTTCTGTTCCAAACATTTGTGTACAATCTGCCAAAGGCAACGCTAGCCCTTGAGATCCTTGCATTTACTTCGTCATCAATTGTGGCGCTCTGTGAAAAGGTGATGTCTAGATAAGTAAATTTCCTGACATTTTATCTTTGGCCATTTACTGTGATATTGGGCTCCATGTATCTTTTCCCTGGGACTGGTTGGTGCATGACTAGTTTTATCTTTGTTGATGGTGAGCCCAAAGTTTGTACAGGCCTCACTCAATTTGTCGACATTGGGCTGCATATCCGCTTCTGTGTTGGCATAGAGGGCACAATTGTCGGCAAACAGGTACTCCCTGATGGTGTCTGATTTAGTTTTTCTTTTTGCTTTCAGCCTCCTTAGGTTGAAAAGCTTTCCATCCATGCAGGAATTTAAATAATAAATAAATAAATTAAAATAATAATACTGTAGGATAATGCGAATTCATATATCAGTCTGGATCACCATCATTATCAATTTCCATTTCTACCGTTAAGCGGCGTGGGGAGAAACAATTTGCGATCCATTGTGTGATGGACAGTAATAGCTACTGTCGTTCGGGGTCTATGTAGTAGCTCTTTAATGTCATATATCCATATTTTCCTAGGGTTGCCTCTTGCTTTCACTTCATTTAGATCTTTCATGAATAGCGCCTGTAATGGTAGTTCTGCCTGCATTCTTACTAGATGATCAAACCATTCGATCTTTCGTTTTTCAATGCATTTTCTGTATGGTGTTGTTAACACAGTCTGACTGATGATATCATTTCTAACTTTGTCTCGGGTGGTTAAGCTGGCGGCTTTTCTCAGGCATCTTATTTCGCATGTGTTAATTTTACTTGTTAGCCTTTGATAATGCCCAAGTCTGGCACTGGTAATTGTTATAAACATGGTGTTTATAATCTGTTTCTTGGCGCTCATACTTACGTTTGCATGTTTCAATAACGGTGTTAATCGGTATATAAGTGCAAAGGCTTGTTGACATATTTATAATCTGTTTCTTGGCGCTCATACTTAAGTTTGCTTTTAATAACGGTGTTAATTGGTTTATAAGTGCACCGGCTTGTTGGCATCTTGTTTTTATTTCCAGATCTATTCTCCCGTCATCCGAGGATATATTTCCTAATTATTTTAATTCTTTAACTGCCCGGCTCTCTAGCGAAGTTGCTTAAACCTGACTTTCGCGGCGGCCGGGTGACGAACTCCTTGTGGTCCGGTTTCACTCCCGGGGGTAGGCAGAAAAGCCACATTTCTCCCACATTAACGGTACCTATAATGGAATCAAGGCCGAAGGGTTGCGATATCCATAGTACCGAGCCAAAGGGTTTACAACTCATGGTTTCTGGATACGTTAAAAATTCTTAACTGGCTTCAAACAAGAACCATTCAACCCAACCATGTAGCACACAAGGAATTCTACTAGAAAATGTATCTTTACTATATATATATATATATATATATATATATATATATATATATATATATATATATATATATATATATATATATATTTATTTTTTTTATTTTTTTTAATCGCACCTTTCCATCTTTCCAGACAAAAATGGGACTCACAGCCCATGGCGATGGTGAGTGTGACTAGCAAGACCAAGAAAAGTCTTCTACAGTTATAGCATAGGATTTCAAGACCATTGTTGTCAACATTTGTGTTTGGTGTGTTTCTTCTCAGACACTCAGCTCTCATCCTTTCTGTGGTCTTTTCTTCCTCCATCCTCTTCCTGATGTCCTTCATTCTCTTCCTGATGTCCTCCATTCTCTTCCTGATGTCCTCCATTCTCTTCCTGATGTCCTTCATTCTCTTCCTGATGTCCTCCATTCTCTTCCTGATGTCCTCCATTCTCTTCCTGATGTCCTTCATTCTCTTCCTGATGTCCTTCATTCTCTTCCTGATGTCCTCCATTCTCTTCCTGATGTCCTCCATTCTCTTCCTGATGTCCTTCATTCTCTTCCTGATGTCCTTCATTCTCTTCCTGATGTCCTTCATTCTCTTCCTGATGTCCTCCATTCTCTTCCTGATGTCCTTCATTCTCTTCCTGATGTCCTTCATTCTCTTCCTGATGTCCTCCATTCTCTTCCTGATGTGCTTCATTCTCTTCCTGATGTGCTCCATTCTCTTCCTGATGTCCTCCATTCTCTTCCTGATGTGCTTCATTCTCTTCCTGATGTCCTTCATTCTCTTCCTGATGTGCTTCATTCTCTTCCTGATGTCCTCCATTCTCTTCCTGATGTGCTTCATTCTCTTCCTGATGTGCTCCATTCTCTTCCTGATGTCCTCCATTCTCTTCCTGATGTCCTCCATTCTCTTCCTGATGTCCTCCATTCTCTTCCTGGTGTCCTCCATTCTCTTCCTGATGTCCTCCATTCTCTTCCTGATGTGCTTCATTCTCTTCCTGATGTCCTCCATTCTCTTCCTGATGTGCTTCATTCTCTTCCTGATGTCCTCCATTCTCTTCCTGATGTCCTCCATTCTCTTCCTGATGTCCTTCATTCTCTTCCTGATGTCCTTCATTCTCTTCCTGATGTCCTTCATTCTCTTCCTGATGTCCTCCATTCTCTTCCTGATGTCCTCCATCCTCTTCCTGATGTCCTCCATTCTCTTCCTGATGTCCTCCATTCTCTTCCTGATGTCCTTCATTCTCTTCCTGATGTCCTCCATTCTCTTCCTGATGTCCTTCATTCTCTTCCTGATGTCCTCCATTCTCTTCCTGATGTCCTCCATTCTCTTCCTGATGTCCTTCATTCTCTTCCTGATGTCCTTCATTCTCTTCCTGATGTCCTCCATTCTCTTCCTGATGTCCTCCATTCTCTTCCTGATGTCCTCCATTCTCTTCCTGATGTCCTTCATTCTCTTCCTGATGTCCTCCATTCTCTTCCTGATGTCCTTCATTCTCTTCCTGATGTCCTCCATTCTCTTCCTGATGTCCTCCATTCTCTTCCTGATGTCCTTCATTCTCTTCCTGATGTCCTCCATTCTCTTCCTGATGTCCTCCATTCTCTTCCTGATGTGCTTCATTCTCTTCCTGATGTACTCCATTCTCTTCCTGATGTCCTTCATTCTCTTCCTGATGTGCTTCATTCTCTTCCTGATGTCCTCCATTCTCTTTCTGATGTCCTCCATTCTCTTCCTGATGTCCTCCTTTCTCTTCCTGATGTCCTCCATTCTCTTCCTGATGTCCTTCATTCTCTTCCTGATGTGCTTCATTCTCTTCCTGATGTCCTCCATTCTCTTCCTGATGTCCTCCATTCTCTTCCTGATGTCCTTCATTCACTTCCTGATGTCCTCCATTCTCTTCCTGATGTCCTCCATTTTCTTCCTGATGTCCTCCATTCTCTTCCTGATGTCCTCCATTCTCTTCCTGATGTCCTCCATTCTCTTCCTGATGTCCTTCATTCTCTTCCTGATGTCCTTCATTCTCTTCCTGATGTCCTCCATTCTCTTCCTGATGTCCTCCATTCTCTTCCTGATGTCCTCCATTCGCTTCCTGATGTGCTTCATTCTCTTCCTGATGTCCTCCATTCTCTTCCTGATGTCCTCCATTCTCTTCCTGATGTCCTCCATTCTCTTCCTGATGTCCTCCATTCTCTTCCTGATGTCCTCCATTCTCTTCCTGATGTCCTTCATTCTCTTCCTGATGTCCTTCATTCTCTTCCTGATGTCCTCCATACTCTTCCTGATGTCCTTCATTCTCTTCCTGATGTCCTTCATTCTCTTCCTGATATCCTCCATTCTCTTCCTGATGTGCTTCATTCTCTTCCTGATGTGCTCCCTCCACACAACACAGTCCATATGTGTGTGTGTGTGTGTGTATTTAAAAGTATACAAGTGTTTGTCATTCTGACTGCGAAAACAACAAAGAAGCATACAAAATTAATCTTTGAGAAAACATACAATATATATATTTTCTACAAACAAGAATATAATACCAAAATACAGAATATGCTTCTTATGATACATCGGTAAACATAACAAACACCAGTAGATGAGGAAGACATTATGTAAACACATTTAACCAACAGTTTCAACCTTACAATGGAGCTGTAGTCTGTAGAAGAGTGTACATGTTTAAGAATTATTTGAGTCCCTTGGAGTAGGTGGATTTGTGTTCTTTTATTCCTGTGTAGGGCTTGACGGTCTAGTTGAATTCTGGATGCTTTATTAATACCCTACCCCAAACAAGGAAAATCCACAGGTCAAAGGACAGTCTAATATTTCAGGGGGTGGTAGATAGGCTGCACCCTCTAGACCAATGTAGGTAGGTTGCGCTTAGGGCCAGTTCTAGATGTTCTGGGGTCGTTAAAAGCATCAGAAAACCCAATCTTACCACCCTCTAAAATGTTGGACTGTCCTGTGACACCATCTGGGGTAAGATATTAATAAAGAACCGAATTCTGTGTATCAGCAGAGTGGAATCCTGAATACTGCCAGTCTAGATATTAATCACAGGACGGTATAAGTGTTGCCCTGTGTGTCATGGGGGGTCAGCACTGTTGCATCTATGTTCATGCTAGTTGATGGGGACAAGTCTGTAGCTTCTACAGAGGATGCTATGGTAACTGTAGGTTGACCAGTGTGACAGTGTTACCTAGAGGTTGGCTGAGCCACAGGAACCGACCTGTTTCGAACACCGGCTGTGGGCCGCAGTGGGATTTAAAAGTAAGTCTCCTATCTACTGCAGAACTCAGCCCCCTTTTTATATATAATTTGTGTGCATGTTCATTACCCACTACGCTGGCATGGCCTGGAGAAAAGATCCAGCGTATGCTAACTACCTTAGACCTTTCCAGTGAAACTTGCCACTTTGCTCAAAGCATTCCTGTCTTTACCTTTCTCAGCATGCTTTCAGCGTCTGTTACACATATATATATAGTGCAATGGTGTATTGTTCTGTCCAGTTGTGAAGACTGGGAGAGTGGGAAGGGGTGGGACTGTTCTTTGTGCCGATATAGCATGCTAGCAGAGCAAAACCTGAGTCGTACTTGTGTCTTCAGGTGTAAACCAAGCAGGTCCTCAAGTTGTGGCAACTGGGAACTGTTTAGACTGTGCCGGTTCATTAGCAAGAGTGTGTTAGTGTGCTAATCGAGGGCTCTTGAGTGAGGGACCAACAGATTACTCTTTTTATTCCGGTCAAAATGGACTCTAGGCAGGGCCACAGTTTGGAGCCGATGGATGGTGGCCGATGCATTTTCGCTCCATTTGTAGACTGGATATAGTTTCGTCGCCTAGCTTCTGAGTTGAATGCATGGCGTGACACTGTGAACTGCGGATTTCATTTAGAATGTTTTTTCGACTGTGACCAACGTGGTGGTGTGAATTGTAGATTCAGACAATGGCGTGATGCCTGTTGTCACATGGTTGGTGGTGCCCGTATGTGATTGAAATTGATCGCCTGGGCGACTGCAGATTTGGTGTCTGCAACTACGAACAATGATGAACTGCATTTCTAATGTCGGACTGTTTGTGTTAGCACTTCAGATGGCTACCATATGCTTTTAATGCGTGTGTATGCTCATGCATATGCTGAGACAGCAGTCTGTCAGTCTTTCCACAAGGTACTGTGATAAATATTCTGTGTGTTTTTCGTTGGCACAGGAGCGGAGCAAAGATGGGGTGACTCGTTTGCTATGAAGCTGAATCTAAGACTACCAGACGACCACTCTTTTTATTTGTACTCAGAAATAGGTCAAGGTGTCCAAGCAAAACATTCAGATTTGTGACAGAGTATGTAGCTAATTTTGCACACAAAAAAAGATGAACAAATCCATCTCTGAAGCCACTCAACAAGCGCAAAACAAATAAAAAGAACCATACACTGGACGACAGCCCAGTGTGACGGTAAATGAAGAGGACAAAATACAGAGAGTAAACATATAATAAACATTTCGCAAAGTATCCATTATAAATCACAACTATTTCCCAGAGTATCCATTATAAAGGACACAAATTTCACAAAGTCTCTATTATAAAGCACAACCATTTCACAAAAAACCCATCATAAAGCACAACAACTTCACAATGTAAACATTATTAGTACAACCATTTTACAGAGTAAATTTTATAAAGTGCAACTATTCTTCAACATATAAATGCAAAATTTATACAACTATTTCCGAAAGTACAAATAAAACCTCTATACAGTGCAACTATTTTTTTTTCAAAATCAGATGTCAACTTTATGAAGCATAACTAGTTATCAAAATCAAATGTAAACATTAAGAAGTGCAACTACTTTCCAAAGTACAAATATAAACATTATATACTGCAACTATTTTTCAAAGTGCAATGGTTGAACATAAAATGTTACTATTTTTTTAAAGTACACATTATAAATAATAGTTTTTTAGATAAAAGCACCCCCCTGTGGGTTCTGGGGCCCTATTATAGGGAAAACAAGAATAGACCCACTGCCTACCCAAAAGCATGTCATAAAAGTCGACTAAGTGGAAGCTTCCTTTGGAGTCGGAGTGCATCTGCCTGAGAGGCAGGGAACCAGCAGTCTGCACATAAATGAGTCAGATCTGTCAAACCGATGCACATGCAACACTCAGGTTCTGGAACACGACGTCAGTTCAGAAGTGGATGAACAACCAGAAATTTCCCCTGGAGTTTACAGCTGGTGAATGTGAAGAAGAAAAACAAGAAGAATACAAAGGCTAACTATTAAAAATTACACATGTGAAGTACATTCTATTACAATGCAGAAGTAACAAGTTATACTTGTTCATTTCTGTTTTGATTGTTCCCAATGTTAACTGTGAATTATTTACAAAAGATCTTATCTACAAGTCTTCCATACACTCATGGCAGAAGGTTACTTTGGTAGTCAACATCATGTTAAATTAAGAATCCACATCATAGCACTCGGGACACTCCCATGAGCGCTCTATCAACATCTTCAGCAGCAAGCAAAGAGTTCCAGTGGCACCAGTCACTGTCTGAGTGTACATCAATCTCATTTTTCGCCTGAGTGTTGAGCGTTGTCCAGATCCCCTGGTAACTTAACTGATCACCAAGCACCTTGCTGGATAGTCTGCGGTTATTCATCTCCACAGCCTGTGATCTACAAGAGCATTGGTTATCCGTCTCCACAGCCTGTGATCTACAAGAGCATTGGTTATCTGTCTCCACAGCCTGTGATCTACAAGAGCATCGGTTATCCGTCTCCACAGCCTGTGATCTACAAGAGCATCGGTTATCCGTCTCCACAGCCTGTGATCTACAAGAGCATTGGTTATCCGTCTCCACAGCCTGTGATCTACAAGAGCATCGGTTATCCATCTCCACAGCCTGTGATATACAAGAGCATCGGTTATCCGTCTCCACAGCCTGTGATCTACAAGAGCATCGGTTATCCGTCTCCACAGCCTGTGATCTACAAGAGCATTCATCAACTCATGTGCTGACAACATTTCATGCTTTAAAAAAAAAAAATCCTTAGAATCATCCTGTGTTGTCTTTATCTCTCTCTTATTTTATGACCATAGCATGTTTTATTAATAAAATACAACTGCTGTGTGAAAGATGGGTGTTTGGAAGGGTTGAATGTAAGACCGGCCTGCCTGCTCAATTTGTGAGCCTCTGAAAATAAGTTTGTTCATTCTTTCTCTTTCCTGAATCCTTCCAGTGGTGAAACCAGTTTGTGGGATCAGAGCACTTGTGGTAAAACTGATGTGCACCGAAGACGCTTCTGAGTAATGAGTCAGTTATCGAGGTTTCAATTTAACAGCAAATGGGGTAACCCACATCTGCTTCTTTTCTGTGCCAGTGAAGATCACATAAAATGTCCATTACTGTATCAATTAAAATCTAATAAACAGTCTGAAACTAATAACTCTAGCAAAATCCAGAAACATGTACATATAAATGCACAAGATAATGCAGTAGGTACCAACACCAACAGTCCACCACCATGAATAAACCCTAAATAGCTAGTTAGTCGACAGATCATCCAGGCTACACACAGAGCCATTCACTCCATAAGTGCAGATTCTCTCCTCAGTAAATCCTTCAGCTTTTGTTAACTTATGAAAAGAAGTACTGTGTTGGTTTACTAGTCTTCACACATCCCTTCAGCAGTGCTCTTGTGTAGCTTCACTTCTAAAGAGACTCTCTCCTGAAGTCTGGTCACGGCTTCAGATTTACAGTAATCACTTGAATCTTCAAGCCTCTCTGACAGCAGGCAGCTTCAAGATTTTTAAGAGAAGTGACTTTATTACAACAGGGTTTATCCCATACTGCTACAACATACTCCACTCAGTGGACATCTAAACATAATACTGCCACAACACTCCCCAGAGTGCCAGCTGTGTAACTACCCTTACCAAACTGTTGAACACCATCGCTTTGAGTGCCCAAAACTCAGCGAGACTAGAAGAATGCTACTCCCTCTGAGACCAAACAAGTGGAACACCTTGTACAGAGGAGGAAAAGAACAGCTTGTGAAAACATGCAAATTCCACTACATGGCATTGGGCCAAAGCTCGATAACAACAACAGCAACAATCCCATACTGCTCAGCCACTCTCCACAGAACAGTTAGTCAGCCAAGAAGAACAAGGTATAAACCTCCACTGCAGTAGTTCTGATCAAATCTGGAAGCAAGTGAGCAATGCAGAGGCACACACAAAAAGATCATTAAGGTCTGGAGAGAATGGTACAGCTAGAAGTGACCAGGGGATCTGGTCGACACTCGACACTCAGTAGCATGTCCTCTGCAGAACCTTGCTCCTATAACAACCTTCCAAAGAACTTCTCGATCACAGGCAAGATGTCCCGTAGTTGATACAACCATCTGGAGATCATCCGCCACATCCTTCACCCATCTTCTCGATGGCTTTCCTCTGCTTCTCTTCCCAGGCATATACCCTTCCATTATTGTTCTCTCTTTAAACTTTTGTGTCGTTTCAAGTGACCAAAGTATTTTCTGTTTTAAAGTCTTTAATAGCTAACCTTCTTTAAATATTCAGTTCTTGAAGTATGGATGCATTTGTCCTTTTCTGAAACCATGATATTCTTAGATCCTGTCTATGATATGTGTATTTAAAGGCATTTATGTGCTGTTCAGGTTATTTAGTAAGTGTCCAGGTCTCACAGGCGTAAGTTGTGTGTTGAAAGGCAAGAGAGACTTGTAATCAAATTGTTACTGGTACCACCATGCTGAACCGTTTCATCCTTTCTCAATAAAAAATGAGCAAAGAACTGATATCACAGCAGTAAGAAATTCCCACACTGCTCTGTCTAAATCTTCAGCAGCCAGGGAAAAGTTCCAGTTACAATGGCGTGAGTAGCAGTTTGGTTTTATGTTAGCTTTGCCATTTCTCTGAGTGTAGAGTCTCAACCAGATCTCTTAGTCACTCCTAGCTGTACTACTCTCTCCAGACTATCATGAATTCAAGAATGAGCATTGCTCTAACAGTTCTTCTTATCTCTTCATTTTTCTTGTTTCCTCCTGTTTCTGTGTGCAGCCTTTTCAAGCTTCACCTTTCACTGCTTGCTGTTCATTTCCTCTAAGACATTGCAAGCTACAAGTAATTAATACAAAATTCTTATGTACATCACAATACAGTGCAGACCTGATAAGGAGAACTCAATGGGGAACCAAGAAATGGTTCTTCTCATCAGAACTTTCTCTTATCTGGATATGAGTAACTGATATGGATAAAAAAAACTGTTCTTCACAACATAAATTTGTCATAATCAGTCTAAAAATGATAAATACAGTAAAAACATTGTGCGTGAGTTTATGATGCATTTGGGATGTGCTTGGAATGTATCTGGGATATGTTTGGAATGTGTTTTGGATATGTGCAGGATTTTGGGAATGTGTGTGGAATTATTTTGGTGTGTGTGGTATGTGTTTAGAACTACATGTCCTATGTGTTTAGGACTACATGTCCTAAATGTCCTATGTGTTTAGGACTACATGTCCTAAACGTCCTATGTGTTTAGGATATGTTTGAGATTTGTGTGGCATCTTTTTTAAGGATATGTTAGGAATGTTTTTTTGGTGGATGTTTGATATGTGGTTAGGATATGATCTGTATGGGATGTTTTTTGGTGTGTGTTTGGCATGTGTTTAGGATATGATCTGTATGGGATGTTTTTTGGGATATGTATAATAAAAAATCCAAGATGTGTCCTTGACGAGTTTGGGATATGATCAGGATTAGTTAAATATATATATATATATATATATATGTGGAGGATTCTAAACACAATCCTCCATGGACATCAGCAGTGGGTTGACATATTCAAATCCATCAAATTCAGACTGATCAATAGCAGCAATGGTTTTCCTGCAAGCAAGGATGAATAAAACAAAAATAAAACAAATGTTCAAAATCAAACAGGGAACAGATATATCATATGCATTAAATCATTCCCCCGTTTGGGTTCCGGGGCTCTATTATAGGAAAAACAAGAATAGACCTACGGCCTAACTAAAAGTATGTCGTAAGAGTCGACTTATTGGGAGCTTTCTTCAAAGTTGGAGTGCCTCTGCCTGAGAGGCAAGGAACCAAGAGTCTGCACACAAATGTGTCAGATCTGTCAAACAGATGCACACGCAACACTCAGGTTCTAGAATAGGACTGGAGTTCAGAAGTGGACGAACAACCAGAACTTTCTACCAGAGTTTACAGCTGGTGAATGCAAAGAAGAAACAAGAAGATTAAATCATTCTAGGAAGTTGCCGTGGCATAGCTGTTAGATGCTCGCTTGCGGATCTGAAGGTCATGGGTTCGCTCCCTGGCGGAGTCAGACTTTTTTTCAAAAATGTGACTTGACTCCCAGGTTGACCCAGCCTTGAGTGGGTACCGGGTGCAGTCCCGGGAAGTAAAGGTGGCCAGCATGATGCTGACCACATCACCCATCTTGTGCTAATTAGTCTATAAAAATATAGGTCTAGCCCTATATGCCCTATACACCTAGAGGCGTGGAAAAGGGACCCTTACTTACTTAAAATCATTTTATTATATGTGTGATTACAAACAAGACTGAAAGATGAACTGGTAATATGTACTATCTATAGGAAAGCTAGGAAAGCAGCTGTGGCGTAGCAACTAGATGCTTGCCTGTGAGTCCACAGTTCATAGGTTCCCATCTGCATGAAGCCAGATTTGCTTTTAAAATAAAATTACCTTAGTTACCAGGTTGATCCAGCATACGCTGAGTACCAGCTAAAGTCCTGGGAAGTAAAGGCGGCTGGTGTGATCACCCACTGAGTGTCCACTAGTCTATAGACTTTAAGTATAGTAGAATATATTGAATAACCTTATGACCACTAGTCTATAGACTTTTTAAGGATAGGGGTGCCTATTGACCATGTTCTAGTGCCACTGGCTCCCATAGACGAGGCGCACATAGAATCTGGAGAATGACCAGTTATGACCACTGGTAACTATAGCTTTTAAGTATAGTTTCTATGTTGAATAACCTAATGACCACTAGTCTATAGACTTTAAGTATAGTAGAATATATTGAATAACCTAATGACCACTAGTCTATAGACTTTAAGTATAGTAGAATATATTGAATAACCTAATGACCACTAGTCTATAGACTTTAAGTATAGTAGAATATATTGAATAACCTAATGGCATGGAAAAGGGTCCTTTTCATAGGAAGGCCTAGTTTCACATATGTTGACCTAGTTTTTAGCATGTGTTCAATAACCTAGCAACTTTGCAGTAACCTACAACTCGTACAGTAACCCGCAGCTCCTACAGTAAACCACATCTGCTACAGTAATCCACAACTTCTACACAACCTACAACTCCTACAGTCAAGACCTGTTTACATTTCCAGGCCCAGGATTAGAGTAACTTCCCTTGCCATTTATATCTTCTTAGGTCGCTGGACCTCTTCTATGTTGCGGGTGTCAGGGTTTTATGATATGGCTTGGTTTAGCGATCACACAGTGTATGTAATGTTCTTGGAGGTTGTGTTGTGAGTCTATTTCAGGCGCTGCAGGCAGTATACAAGTAAGAAGTGCTGCAGGGGAAAGCACTGCAGGCACGACGATAAGAAAAACATGCAACACAGAAGAGGTAAGTGACCTAAAGAGGCATGATTAGCAAGAGAAGTTACTCTAATCCTAGTCCTGGAAACGTGAACAGCACCTACAGTAACTCACAACTTCCACAAAAACCCACAACTCCTACAGTAACCCACAACTCCTACAGTAACCTACAACTCCTACAGTAACTCACAACTTCCACAAAAACCCACAACTCCTACAGTAACCTACAACTCCTACAGTAACCCACAACTCCTACAGTAACCTACAACTCCTACAGTAACTCACAACTTCTACAGTAACCTACAACTCTTACAGTAACCCACTCCTACAGTAACCCACAACTCCTACAGTAACTCACAACTTCTACAGTAACTCACAACTCCTACAGTAACCAACAACTCCTACAGTAAATCACAACTCCTACAGTAAATCACAACTCCTGCAGTAACTCACAACTTCTACAGTAACTCACAACTCCTACAATAACCAACAACTTCTACAGTAACTCACAACTTCTACAGTAACACACAACTCCTACAGTAACTCACAACTTCTACAGTAAATCACAACTCCTACATAAACTTACAACTTCTACAGTAACCAACAAATATTGTCATTAAATAAAGCACCCTTTCAGGAACTTACTGGTCATCTGGTGTCAGCCGAACGGGTTCATTAGTGAAAGCAGGGTCAAAGTGCTCCAGGTCTCTCTCGTGGCGGATGTGGGGCTTATAGGGAGGTACGATCAACTTCTCCTCAAGCTGGGCCCAGTCGATGGCCCGGAAAAATGGATGCGACTGGATATCGGTAAATCCGGTTTGTGGATGACACCCAAGTCGTTCAGCTGGTACCTGGGAACAACAACAACAACAACAAATAAAGTAACGTTTTAACAATTAAAAGTACATAAAGTATAAAAAACTTTCAACACAAGTATATGACCACAGTGGAAGCCACTGTGGTTCAGTGGCTAGACGCTCACCTGTGGATTCAAAGATCGCTGGTTTATATCCTTAATGGAGCCAGACATATTTACAAAACGACCATGGCTTCCAGGTCGACCCAGTCGTAAATGGGTACTAGCTAAAGTCCTCGGAGGAAAAGATGCTCTGCATGCTGACCACATCACCCACCACGTGCCGATTGTGGTGTATGAAAAATAGGTCAAACCCTCTATGCCTCAATATAAACTGAAGGCATGGGAAAAGCTCCTCCTTATGACCACAGTACAAAAATGAATGAAGATTTACCCCAAGGACCCCATTTCTAACTCATTAAAAAAATGAATCTAGTTTACCTTACCTAAACACACTTCTACCCAAATATCTGTAGTTTATCTTTTTTACATACACACTGTGTCCGTAAAGGCATGGTGCACTTTTGACCGGTCACAGGAAAGCTTCAAAAGAAGACAGAAATGTTAAATTTGCACCAAATAAAAATAAAACTCTCCAAGTTTCTTAATATGATCTGCAAGTGTGCGCGCATAAAGGTGATGATGCAATATCACAAAACTCTGATAGTTTTCCTTTCATTTGTTGAAGATTTCACATTTCCAAATTGTTTCATTGAATTTCTGTGACCGGTCAAATGTGTACCATGACTTTACGGACACAAGGTACTGTACTCTTAGCACACAATAACAAGACAAGGTACTGTACTACTGTACTCCTAGCAAACAATAACAAAACAGGGTACTGTACTCCTAGCACACAATAACAAGACAAGGTACTGTACTCCTAGCACACAATAACAAGAAGAGGTACTGTACTCCTAGCACACAATAACAAGACAAGGTACTGTACTCCTAGCATACAATAACAAAACAAAGTACTGTACTCCTAGCATACAATAACAAAACAAAGTACTGTACTCATAGCAAACAATAACAAGACAAGGTACTGTACTCCTAGCATACAATAACAAGACAGGGTACTGTACTCCTAGCACACAATAACAAGACAAGGTACTGTACTCCTAGCACACAATAACAAGAAGAGGTACTGTACTCCTAGCACACAATAACAAGACAAGGTACTGTACTCCTAGCATACAATAACAAAACAAAGTACTGTACTCATAGCAAACAATAACAAGACAAGGTACTGTACTCCTAGCATACAATAACAAGACAGGGTACTGTACTCCTAGCACACAATAACAAGACAAGGTACTGTACTCCTAGCACACAATAACAAGACGAGGTACTGTACTCCTAGCACACAATAACAAGACAAGGTACTGTACTCCTAGCATACAATAACAAAACAAAGTACTGTACTCATAGCAAACAATAACAAGACAAGGTACTGTACTCCTAGCATACAATAACAAGACAGGGTACTGTACTCCTAGCACACAATAACAAGACAAGGTACTGTACTCCTAGCACACAATAACAAGAAGAGGTACTGTACTCCTAGCACACAATAACAAGACAAGGTACTGTACTCCTAGCATACAATAACAAGACGAGGTACTGTACTCCTAGCACACAATAACAAGACAAGGTACTGTACTCCTAGCATACAATAACAAAACAAGGTACTGTACTCATAGCAAACAATAACAAGACAAGGTACTGTACTCCTAGCATACAATAACAAGACAAGGTACTGTACTCCTAGCACACAATAACAAGACAAGGTACTGTACTCCTAGCATACAATAACAAGACAAGGTACTGTACTCCTAGTACACAATAACAAGACAAGGTACTGTACTTCTAGAACACAATAACAAGACAAGGTACTGTACTCCTAGAACACAATAACAAGACAAGGTACTGTACTCCTAGTACACAATAACAGGACAAGGTACTGTACTCCTAGTACACAATAACAAGACAAGGTACTGTACTCCTAGCATACAATAACAAGACAAGGTACTGTACTCCTAGTACACAATAACAAGACAAGGTACTGTACTCCTAGTACACAATAACAAGACAAGGTACTGTACTTCTAGAACACAATAACAAGACAAGGTACTGTACTCCTAGAACACAATAACAAGACAAGGTACTGTACTCCTAGCACACAATAACAAGACAAGGTACTGTACTCCTAGCACACAATAACAAGACAAGGTACTGTACTCCTAGCACACAATAACAAGACAAATGTCTGTTGTCTACCTTATTCAAAAATCCCTTCAGCACGGCTGCTGCTTTGACTGACAGCGACCGAGGTATCCTGATTGGCTTTTCCAAAATAACTGTGGGGGAAAACAATGCATTCAATATAAAGCAATGGAAAACAATACAAGAAGATTAAATGGTTCTCCGGTTATGTTATTTGGTGACAAATTATACAATGAACTATGTGAAGAAGCAAAAGAAGCATAGCTTAAGGAGACTGCAGGAAAATCTAAAACAACAAAGTACTCAAAATAGCAAATTATGGCCCAAAAGAATTAGTGAAATCGCTTGTTATCAAACATTAATGAAACATGTCATCTCTATGTGGGGTGCAATTTTTCGTTATTTGAAGCCCCACAGTGGCTTTTGCCGGGGGCCCTAAATATACCTGGGCCTGAAATATTGCCATAACGGCTGAACGGGGTTTCTGGGACCTCTCCACGGGTGATCCTCATCTGCATGGTGGCACTTTGTGTCATTGGGTGTTTATCGCTTGTGTGATATCCTGGTGGGGTACAATTTACATGCATTCATACAGTGAACACACACACACACAAAATCACCCTTATCAGTGGGTTGCCTAAAAACAAATGATGGTAATGACTTGAGATGAGATTTTAGATGCTTGGTCAGAATATTAACACATATTTACAATGATTATAAGTAACAGTTGGCTCTGTGGCTAAGTCGATGCGAACGCTCCATAATGCCGGAATGCCGGGTTCAATCCCATCTGCGGGCCATGCGCCTTGCATGGGTTTCGACAGTGGCATCAAGAAAGCCGACTTTCCAGAAAGCAATGGCATACTACTGGACGTAAATTTGCCTAGAAAAACCACACAACAGCCAGGGACTGTTGGGGTTGGTTCTGCAAACGTCCTGTGAAGGAGACGCAACTAACCCTAAAAGAACAATTTGATATTACTAATAACAATGAAAGACCACCAATTTTGAAGATAGAAGTTCAGAAAGTCCTTAACCATGTGAAAGGAAGCAAGACCCCAGGTTCAGACAACAGCAAAATTGAAATTATCAATGCAGTCAAAGAATGCTGAACAGATCAGGTCACTAGACTACTGAATACAATATATGATGCTTGAGATATAACTAATGACTTGTAAATCTATGTTTATTGCCATCCTAAGAAAACCAGGGGCCTTAGAATAGGATCACCATGAAACAATAAGCATTATGAGTCTTGTCACAGAGATTTTACTAAGAATCATCATGCAAAGCATTAAGAGTAGATTTGCGCTGTGTTGAGTCAAGAACTGATATCACAGCACTCAGGGCATTCCCATATGCACTACGTCCCCATCCTCAGCAGAGTTCCAATACTAATGGGGCCAGTCATAGTCTGGTTGTATGTCTGTCCTGCCTTTCCTCTGAGCGTAGTGTGCTGGCCGAACCTTCTAGTCACACCCAGGTGCATCATTCTCCAGCTCAGCGGTGCAGATACAGACATTGTAGTCTCTCTGCCTGTTCTTTCCCCACCACACCAGCATAGCCTGGAGAAAAGATCCAAAGTATGCTCACTACCCGTGAGCCTGCCACTCTGCATGAAGCAATCCTGTCTTCACCTTTATTCAGTATGCTTTCAGAGTCCATTACAATTACGACATGTGTATGCAGCTTGTTCTCCAGCCACTGACAAGCATGAAGAGAAAGTACAACCAGAAACAGGGGAACAGCAACAAAGGTTAGAAAAAGGCAAGCATACAACAAATGCTGTGTATCTCTTGAGAACAATAATAGAGTGTATTATAGAAGAACAAAGTAAAGTAAAGCACCCTTTTTCACGTATTTAGGCGTATAGGGCATATAGGGCTAGACCTATATTTTATAGACCAATCGGCACAAGATGGGTGATGTGGTCGGCATCACACCGGCCACCTCTACTTCCCGGGACTGCACCCGATACCCACTCAAGGCTGGGTCGACCTAGGAGCCAAGGTTATTATTTTTTTTTTAAAGTGCGGCTCAGCCAGGGAACGAACCCACGACCTCCCGATCCGCGGTGAGTCCCAATAAGATCTTCATCTCTGCTTTATTTATTACACAAAGTCAAAGGCTTCTGACAAAGTAAAACATGCTGACATGAAAAAATGCTAACAAATTTACAAGTTTGTTACGTATCCTTTACAGGACGTTGCAGAACCAACCCCAGCATTTGTTGGCTGTTGTGGTTTTTCTAGGTATATTTTAACGTTCAGTAGTTTGCCATTGCTTTCTAAACAGTTAGCTCTCAATACCACTGTCAAAACAAACGCACGACAAGCAATCTGCAGCTAGGATCGAATCTAGCACCCCGCATTATGAAGCGCGCTGGCGATGCCTAAGCCACAGACACCAACAACAAATTTACAAGCTGATGGACATTATCTTAAGACTGATTAAACATAGAATAACTGACAAACTCAGAAACATATCATATGAAAAGTGACAACAAACATAAAACAATTAACAATAAGAAACAAAGAGATGGTTTTGAACAATAAACATAGAACCACTGACTAACTCAGAAACAGATCATATAAAAGTGACAATAAGCATAAAACACTTAACACAGAAAAACAAAAAGATAGTATCAAACAATAAACACAGAACAACTGATAAACTCAGAAACTGATCATATGAAAGGACAACAAACACAAAACAATTAACAATGAGAAACAAAAAGATGGTATTGAACAATAAACATAGAACAACTGACAAACTCAGAAACAGATCAAATGGAAGTGACAACAAACATAAAACAATTAACAATCTTGTTCTTCTTCTTCTTCACTTCCTCTTTTACCGCTGTGGGTGTCGAGGGAGATATAAGGTTCTGTTTCTGGCTCTTCTGGCTGCCTCGACCATAGGCACATCGTGCTGTTGTAGAGTTTCTCTGATGTTATTCTTCCATCTTGTTCTTGGTCTACCTCGTGCTTTACGTCCTTCTTCTCTTTCCATGTATGCTTTGTATGGTATGGTATCACAAGGCATTCTCTCTAAGTGGGCAAACCATTTCACTTGCTGTCTTCATATGTAATTTATAATTGGTTCTGTGCCGACTTGTTCTCTTATGATCTCATTCCTGATCTTAACTCTTGTGGTCACTCCTACAGCCCTTCTCAGACATCTCATTTCCGTGGTTACTAATTTTCTTTTATGGTTTGTTGTGAGTGACCACGTCTGGCACTGGTAGCACAGAGTTGGAATAAATATGCTTTGAATAAGATGTCTCTTTGTGCTGATTGGGATTGTCTTATGCTGTAAGAGGGGGGCTAGCTGTCCCAATACTTGGTTTGCTTTACTGCATCTAATGTCAATTTCTTTATCCAATTTCCCATCTTCGGTAAATGTAGTTCCCAGATATTTAAACTCAGATGCCTGTTTAATGCCTTTGTATTCTATTGCTATGTTTAAATCTGTCTTCTTTTTTCCTATTGACATTACTTCTGTCTTTTCAGTGTTGATTCTCATATTATTTGTTTTACATTCTTCATTCATGGATGTTAGATGTTGCAATTTCATGGCTGTATCTGCTATCAAGGCCTGGTCATCTGCAAAGAGTAATTCGTTGATCTTACTAAGATCTTCATTCATGGGCTTGGCATTCTTGCATATACTGTCGATGTAGGTGATAAACAGCAGTGGTGATAAGACACACCCCTGTCTTACTCCAGATGTCACTGTGAAAGGATGAGATGTTCCCTGATTTATTCTAACTACACTTCTACAATCCCTGTATAAACTTTTGCACACTTCGATGAGGTGTTCGCTTACTCCATATCTTGCCATTATTTTCCATAGTAATTGTCTGTCGACTCTGTCAAATGCCTTCTCCTGGTCTTATTGTATTCAATGTTCTTTTCTATTAACTGTTTAAGTGTGAAGATTGCATCTGTGCAGCTTCTATTTCTCCTAAATCCCATCTGTTCTTCTGCCAGCTGTGGTTCTATCACTGGTCTCAGTCTTGTTTCTATTATCTTGGCATACATTTTGCCAACATGGCTTAAAAGAGAGATGCCTCGATATTGACAGCATTCTCATTTGCTTCCTTTGTTCTTCCACAATGGTATAACTATTGCATGTTGCCAATCAATAGGGGCCGTTTGTTGTACCCATGCTGCATTAAATATTCTGTGAAGCCATCTGATGCTGCTTTCACCTGCTGCTTGAATTATTTCTGTTGGTAATCTATCAGCTCCTGGTGCTTTATATTTAGGAGACTGTTTAATGACTTTTTCTATTTCATCCATTAGTATGTGTGGTTCTAACACTGTTGCTCTGTGCTCTTCAGTTGTTCTTTCCTGATGATCTCCTAGAGGATTAAAGAGCTCATTGAAGTATTCCCTCCATCTTTCTGCTATCTCGGGTGGATCTATCAATGGCCTTCCTGTCTTATCATTTATTATTTCAGTGGGGTTGTAGCTCTCATCTCTTTTCCGCATATTTTTAACTACTTTGAAAAATTTTCTGCTGGCTGTTTTCTCATTTTCTGCTAGTGACTCACCGAAACGTTCCCGGGATGCTTGTTTTGCTTTCTTGACACTCCTGTTGGTTTCTCTCCTTTGCAGTCTATAGTTTATATAATCTTCTTCTTTCTTTGATTTTATCCACTGTTTATATAAGTCTTTTTACTTTTTAATTGCTTCTTTTACTTCTTCGCACCACCAAGGTAAATATTTGTTATTTCCCTGTCTGTTTCCACTCTTCCGTTTTCCACATAATTCTTCTGCAATACTAAGCATAGTGTTTTTATATATACTCCATTCTTCCTCAATATTGCCAACTACATGTGGAAGTTGTTTGAATGCTGTCTCTACTTTCTGTTGTAACTGTTCTTTTACTCCTTCCTGTTTCAGATTTGCTATCTTGATGAGATCCTTGTTTTTGTTTAATTTCTTTCTGTGTTTCTTTAATGTAAGATGTTTTGCTGTTAACACAACTATTTTATGGTCAGTGTCACATAGACCCTTAGGGATTGCTCTTGAATCAAGAATTCTCCTTCTTCCTTGAACTCTGGTAAGTATAAAGACAATCTGGCTCTTGATGGAGACATCATTCCATTTGTACCAAGTGTAAAGTTGTGAATCTCTATGGTCAAAGAATGTGTTTGTAATAAAAAGATTGTGCTGGCTGCATAGATCCAATATTCTTTGACCATTTCCATTTCTAGCACTGTTCTTAGCTGCATATGGACCTAAAAACTGTTCGTATTCTCTTCTGTTATTTCCTACCCTCCCGTTGAAGTCACCCATTACATATAACAATGAGAAACAAAAAGATGGTATTGAACAATAAACGTAGAACAACTGACTAACTCTGAAAGAGATAGTCCTCTGTGTTCTGGTCAGGATTATCAGCATGGCCCACGGTATCAAACGGCGACCTCCCTGCCATCATCTCATACATCAGCACTCCCAGAGCCCACCAGTCCACACTGAAATCTGTTGAATAACAACATTTGATAATTCATGGAGCAAGTCAGGGAAAGAAAGAAAGAAAGAAAGAAAGAAAGAAAGAAAGAAAGAAAGAAAGAAAGAAAGAAAGAAAGAAAGAAAGAAAGAAAGAAAGAAAGAAAGAAAGAAAGAAAGAAAGAAAGAAAGAAAGAAAGAAAAAGAGAGAGGGGGAAGACAGAGAGAGGGAGGCAGAGAGAGAGAGGAGCCTAGCAGTGCTTGTGAAAGCTGTCAACAAGCATCATTTTACAACTGATACAACTATTGGCACACTGAAGTATACCTTTGTCTACAAAGACCAATTTAACAGGAATAAACTGTTAAAGCCAACGTTATGCTACTACTGTAATCTTCTTCTTCTTCTTCACGTTCACCTGCTGTAAACTCCGGCGGAAAGTTATGGTTGTTCATCCACTTCTGGACTGCAGCCCTGTTCCAGAACCTGAGTGTTGTGTGTGCATCCGTTTGACAGATCTGTATGCAGACTGTTGGTTCCTTGCCTCTCAGGCAGATGCACTCCGACTTCGAAGGAAGCTCCCAATTAGTCAACTCTTACGACATGCTTTTGGGTAGGCAGTGGGTCTATTCTTGTTTTTCCCATAGTGGGGTCCCGGAACCCACATGGGGGACTACTGTAATAATATTCATGTAATCTTTTCTCCAGATCACCTTCATTGATTGTTTTAAGAGTATCTGTAGAGGTTTAGGTTTAGGTGACAGATCAACATCATGGCACAAGAGGTAATCCATACTTGCTCCGTTCTACTTCTGACTCAAGCCTGAGCCCGAAGAATCTTAGCGTAGTGCACAGGCTCTGTAGCACCGGCGAGGATCCTCAAATACTCTGGGTAGATTTTAAACTCAAATTTTGTCCAGGCAGTGCCATTAGGCTACTCTTTTTTATTTCCAACATAGCACACGGGTGTCCAATTTTACTACCCAGAGACCAGAGGAAATTACTAGAAGTCCACGCGAAATATTCCCAGCCATTATCGAGGCCCGAACCCGTGACCTCCAGCACTCGAGGCTGACCCCGTACTTCGAGACCACGTAGCCCCCAAGCCCTCCCCTCCCTTTAGAGGTTTAAAGTTCTGAGACAGATGGGACTGCATAAGGTTTCATGTTAGACAGAAAGAGAGAGAGAGAGAGAGAGAGAGAGAGAGAGAGGGGGGGGGGGGGAAGAGAAAGAGAGTGGGAGAGAGATGATAGATTCACAAAGTGGGTAAGGCAAACATGTCAGCAAGATGACTTCTGTACACTGATAATGAATTCACAAAGTGGGTAAGGCAAACATGTCAGCAAGATGACTTCTGTACACTGATAATGAATTCACAAAGTGGGTAAGGCAAACATGTCAGCAAGATGACTTCTGTACGGCTGATAATGAATTCACAAAGTGGGTAAGGCAAACATGTCAGCAAGATGACTTCTGTACACTGATAATGAATTCACAAAGTGGGTAAGGCAAACATGTCAGCAAGATGACTTCTGTACGGCTGATAATGAATTCACAAAGTGGGTAAGGCAAACATGTCAGCAAGATGACTTCTGTACACTGATAATGAATTCACAAAGTGGGTAAGGCAAACATGTCAGCAAGATGACTTCTGTACACTGATAATGAATTCACAAAGTGGGTAAGGCAAACATGTCAGCAAGATGGCTTCTGTACGGCTGATAATAAATTCACAAAATTGGTAAGGCAAACATGTCAGCAAGATGTCTTCTGTACGGCTGATAATGAATTCACAAAGTGGGTAAAGCAAACATGTCAGCAAGATGACTTCTGTACGGCTGATAATGAATTCACAAAGTGGGTAAAGCAAACATGTCAGCAAGATGTCTTCTGTACGGCTGATAATGAATTCACAAAGTGGGTAAAGCAAACATGTCAGCAAGATGTCTTCTGTACGGCTGATAATGAATTCACAAAGTGGGTAAAGCAAACATGTCAGCAAGATGACTTCTGTACACTGATAATGAATTCACAAAGTGGGTAAGGCAAACATGCACAAATCTGTGACTGAGTTAGCAAAAGTCTGATGGATGATGGACAATGTGGGTAATGTCAGTATGGAGAAGATGTTTTACTGAGTAACTCTGTTGCTAGCACACACACAAATTCACTGGATCCTGAATTTTGTAAGTGTTATGAGTTAGATTATCTTCACAGCACTCCGTACACATCCATAGGCGCTCAGATTCCCCTCTCAACATATTCATCAGCGTCGTGCAGGTAATAGTGCCAGTCCTATGTTGGTTAACAAGACTCTGTGTGCATCCGGTGTGCTTCTCATATTCTTAGCAGTGATGTGGACAGATTGCTTCAAAAATCCTCAGAAAGTCCTATCTCTCAAAGGGCAATGACAATGTCTGCGCGACCCATGTGCCGACCATTTTCAATTAATACATCACCTGCCAAGTCTATCAGCTCTTTCATTACCGACAACGCCTGCATGCCCTGGGACTAATATGAAGGTAAATGCACACACAGGAGAATTTTGTGAGAGCTTACCATATTCCTCTCCCCTCAGGATTTCTGGGGCGATGTAGTTTGGTGTCCCACAGAAGGTCCCGGTCGTGTCTCCTGGTTTTAAACCCTCCTGTATTAGTTGTAGTTTTAGTTAGTGTCATGAAAAAGTAGAAACTGCTCAGATGTACACATAATATCAGTAAAGTAAGCAAAGGTCCCTTTTCCATGCCTTTAGGTGAATAGGGCATAAAGGGCTAGACCTATATTTTTATAGACCAATCGGCACAAGATAGGTGATATGGTCAGCAACACCCCAACCGCCTTTACTTCCCGGGACTGCACCCGCTAACCACTTGAGGCTGGGTCGACCTGGGTGTCAAGGCCATTTTTGAACATAACATCAGTGGAAACATGAAATCTTCACTCAGTATTATAAATTTAAAGTGGCTAAGTTAAGAAATATATACTTTAAAGCTAAGTATTACATAATTTATAGTATCATATACTGACTAACCTTTGACTCAAGACTCACATGGAGAAAACAGATAGAAAAGACACAGAGCAAAGGACTCAGGAGAACACAACTGATGAGGAAGTTAGCTGGAACAGACTGGGGGGCAAACCTCAATGTCCTTAAGAGGACCTATACAGGCTATGTGAGGCCAACACTAGAATATGGAATAGCTGCTTGGGGCACAGCTGCTAAATCAAATTTTCAGAAAGTCTCAAAGATCCAAAACCATGTTCTCCGTATTATGACGGGTTGTCTCCACGCCCATATCAGCTATGGAAACAATTACTGGTCTCCATGATCTGGAAGATAGGAAACACTGAAAGATCCTCATTTATCTCCAAATACCACTTTCAGGATCAACCCATGTACACATGGCAGAAACTTTCTAAAGAGAACTTGCTTTATTAAAGTGAAATGCCAAGCTTGCTGTCTTAAATCCCTTTAATAGAAAGTTCCCTGAACCGCTTACAAGTATGCCCCGCTGACTTAGGGATAGTTTACCAACAGTCAGAACCACTTAACAGGGGTCTCCTCCAAAACATCAATGAATCAAGTGATGACACTACTTCTGAAGTATACTGATGCAGACTTTAGTGTTACACCAGAGTGGGATTCGAGTGTATACAGCTGGTTCAGCCAAGAGACAGTAAGAGATGGCTCAAGGTATATCCACCCGAAGGTGTTTGACACTCAACGGCACATCCATTTCTCCAATTGCTGAGCTGATGGTGAAAAACTACATGTCACTTAAAGATGAATGCTGTTTCAGCACAGCGATATATATACCTGTTTTTGACTTTTGAATTGCTTAAAACATTTGTAAAAAGGCCAAAGAGTCAATAAAAAAGCTGGATTTCTTAATAAAAAAAAAAATTTGTTTTTAGTTTTATGTTTCAAGCATTGAAGTTGAAAATTCAATTTCATATTTTCTATTTTTAGATATGCAAATGAGATAATTTGCATATACATCAATTAATTTTATTCAACGATATTGTGAAAATCACGAACTTCAATCTATATCCCTTCAAATAGATTATTTCATAGGGGTCAGAATAACAGAAATCTGTCAAAAAAAATTAAATTTTTCCGTTGTAGGAAAGTACTAACCAAATCCCTCACTGAAAAAAGCATGCTCCAACACTGTTTTGGCTAGACCTCTGAAAAACTTCCCGTGCTAAAAGGGTTAAGTACCAATTGAGTACCACACATTTTATACTCAAGTGATAAATATTTTATAGCTAAATATCACAGATACTATAGTTGTACCACACATTTTATACTCAAGTGCTAAATCTTTTATAGCTAAATATCACATATTCTATAGTTGTAAAAAATATTTTATACTCAAGTGCTAAACATTTTATAGCTAAATATCACATATTCTATAGTTGTACCACACATTTTATAGTTAAATACAACACGTTTTATAGTTAAGTACCACATATTTTGGTCTAGCCCTATAGGCCCCATACACCTAAAGACAAGGCTGAGGATTCTTTCCTTATTTACTTTACTTGCCACATATTTTATAGTTAAGAACCACATATTTCATACTGGTACCATCAGAACTGGAACTCTTCTCTTGCTGCTAAAGATGGCTACGGAGCACTTATGGGAGTGTCCCAAGTGCTGCGATGTTGATTCTCAGTTCAACATTTACCAATATTTTATAGCTGAGTACGACATGTTTCAGTGCAGGGATAAAGGGTCGAAGGAGAAGTTGCACTATTAATTTTATAAAACGTGTGGGGGGAAAAAATTGTATACAGCTAGACTTACTTTATTGTATACAACTAGACTTACTTTATTGTATACAGCTAGACTTACTTTATTGTATACAACTAGACTTACTTTATTGTATACAGCTAGACTTACTTTATTGTATACAACTAGACTTTATTGTTGTATACAACTAGACTTACTTTATTGTATACAACTAGACTTACTTTATTGTATACAACTAGACTTACTTTATTGTATACAACTAGACCTACTTTATTGTATACAACTAGACTTACACTTTATTGTATACAACTAGACTTACTTTATTGTATACAACTAGACTTACTTTATTGTATACAACTAGACTTACTTTATTGTATACAACTAGACTTACTTTATTGTATACAACTAGACTTACTTTATTGTATACAACTAGACTTACTTTATTGTATACAACTAGACTTACTTTATTGTATACAACTAGACTTACTTTATTGTATACAACTAGACTTACTTTATTGTATACAACTAGACTTACTTTATTGTATACAACTAGACTTACTTTATTGTATACAACTAGACTTACTTTATTGTATACAAACTAGACTTACTTTATTGACAACTTACTTTTTATTGTATACAACTAGACTTACTTTATTGTATACAACTAGACTTACTTTATTGTATACAACTAGACTTACTTTATTGTATACAACTAGAACTTTACTTATTGTATACAACTAGACTTACAACTGTAGACAACTAGACTTTACTTGTATACAACTAGACTTACTTTATTGTATACAACTAGACTTACTTTATTGTATACAGCTAGACTTACTTTATTGTATACAGCTAGACTTACTTTATTGTATACAACTAGACTTACTTTATTGTATACAACTAGACTTACTTTATTGTATACAAATAGACTTACTTTATTGTATACAACTAGACTTACTATTGTATACAACTAGACATACTTTGTTGTATAAAATTAGATTTTTTTAGTGTATACAACTAGACTTACTTTAATGTATACAACTAGACTTACTTTATTGTATTCAACTAGACTTACTTTATTGTATACAACTAGACTTACTTTATTGTATACAACTAGACTTACTTTATTGTATACAACTAGACTTACTTTATTGTATACAACTAGACTTACTTTATTGTATACAACTAGACTTACTTTATTGTATACAACTAGACTTACTTTATTGTATACAACTAGACTTACTTTACACATGCCATAGTCGGTCAGCTTGATGTGTCCTTCTGCGTCCAACAGCACATTGTCCAGCTTCAGATCTCTGTACACGATGCCTGGTAATGACCACACAAAACATCCTTGAGTACTAAAGATCTCACCATAAGGGCACAATAACCTGAAGATCAAGCAGCCTGAGGACCCACGGGTATAAAGCAATGGCTCTCAGCCTTCCTAATTCGGCGACCCTTTAATATAGTTCTTCATGTTGTAAAACCCCGCTCCCTCTCCCCGACCCCCCCAACCATAAAATTATTTTTATTTTTGTTGCTACTTCATATCTTCAGTGCAATATGTGTTTTTCTATTGTCTTAGGTGACCCCTGTAAAAGGGTCATTTGATCCCCCAAAAAGGTCATGACCCACAGGTTGCAACCGCTGGCATAAGGGAAAAACTATGGGGGTGACTGCAGTCAAGCTAATACAATGAATTCCAGAGAAATTTGACTAAAAAGCTCAACAAAATGGGAAAGAGGAAAACGTGCACAAAACAACACAACGTAACGTTTCGGCCGGGCAGCCTTTTTCAAACATAAGTGAAATACACAAGCGAGGAATGGAGAGTCTGTAGATCTCTAAGGGGTGACGTGAGCGACGTTTAAAAAATGTGATGCGGAATAAATTAAATAAAATAAAAAAATATAGTCACAATAATGGGAACAAAAGAAATGCAAGTGTTAATGATACATAAATGATACTGATAAGAAATAGAATAAAGTAATAATCTATCTATATATATAAAAATCAATGTTTGTGTGTTTGTTTGCTCCCTATAGACTCGGAAACTACTGAACCGATTTAGCTGAAATTTTCAGGATATGTTTGTTGTGATACCGGATTTTGAACTGTCGTGGTTTGAAATTCAACCTGTCACTGTTAGAGATAGGTGACCACAATTGATGCCAAAATATACGCAACTAATATTTATAACTTTAGTGATTTCTAATTATAGCCACGTTAGTAATTGCGCATGTGCCGTATTTACCATTCGCCGGCGAGTTACGTGCAGCCAACGCCTTCTCTAATACTAATACATAGAGTAGGTCGTGGTACAGCAAACAAGACTATCTCTATATTTGCCACAATAACCATATTAAACACGATTTCTATTTTCTGTTTTTTTTTCAAACAACCTTCGATGGGGGGGGGGGGGGGGGGGGGGGGGGGGGGGGGGGGGGGGGGGGGGGCACTCAAGGACTATCTCAACGTCGGCACAGACAGTGACTGCGACATTAACTTCATTAACCGTGTTAGACACGTGCGATTTCTATTTCATTAATATATCTGGAGTATCTGTCTACGAGAAAACAATTGCCTGCGGTTTTGAATTGTGTTTTAATCGCGACACAGTAGTAGGGACTCACATGTCTAATAGTTGAGTTCTCTTTTCATTGTTCCGATTAAGTGGCTGCTTGGTCGAATGGTTAGAACACTGGGTTCATGTGCGGTAGACCTGGGTTCGAATCTGCAGCCGTTAAATTTTTTTTTACCCCGGACTAAAATAATATCCTCATCTGCTGTCGTGGTGACAGCACTAGCCATGTTGCCTTAATATTTAAAAAAAAAAAAAAAAAAAGTAAATGGGTAAACCATTTGATAATTAAATTTGACCATTTCGCATACTTATGATTGCATTGTTAAACTTTCCGATTGCATGGTTACGCTGAAATTTTATAGATTTTCATTTATTTTCATTTAGATTTAGTTATTTCATCTGTGTTGGAATTTTAAGCTGTGCTGTTTACAATGGCGTTCATTTCCTAATTATGGTGTTTTTTTTTTTTTTTATTTTTTTTTTCCTGTGTTCGTTTGCTTTTTTCAAGTGTTTTTTTTTTTTTTTCTCCCCAACTACTTCAATGAGAGAAAGAGTTGTCGGTGAATTTGGGGGGAGGAGGGGGGCAAACTATTAACTGAAAGAGCTTTAAGTCACAGTAACTGCTTTACCCACTTAAAGTAGCAGCAGCAGTAATAGTTGTTACACCAGGGCTGTTACACCATAGTGCTCTCATGTGAAGACCGCCGGTAAGGTTATGGCGTTCTTCTGTCGGCAAGTGAAATTATACATCCTAACCTGACCAGTCTGTGGCGACAGCACTAGCCATGCGGAACCAAATCTTCTGGCTCACGACTCTCTGTCTACTCCGATGGTAACACAGATAGCAGTGACATTATTTTAGTAGTTGTACTGGTACTTGAAGGATGATGTGGTAAATATTACACTAGCCCTATTCACTACCTTTTACAATTCCTGCTCCCTATTTTAGTCCAGATGGACAGGGATGTCAATGTCAGTTACAGCAACAACAAAATATCGCCAGTTAGTGATTTTCAAATCCTTCGAAGAGGGAGAGAGCAGTAGTCGGTGGAAGAGGGGAGGGGGTAATGTCTTAAATTTAAGAGAAATTAAAGAGCTTTACACTTGATTTTCAAGTTCTCATTACCTAATTTGTTTATATTTTACTAACGCTACCTCAGCTTTTCTATTTTTTACGACTTACTTTGTTATTCACAAGTACAGTTGTAGCTTTACTTCCGTCCCCTATAAAAATACAAACAGCTTTAGCATGTGATAACCAAATAACCATTTTTGTTACTGTGCTAATAACACCATTTAAACGACCACTAATATAAAGACACAATTATCAGGTGCGTGTTCTAAAGTTGAAAAACCAGACTATCGCTATATCCGTGCAGAGCATGATTGCGACATTAACTGTATTAGACACGTGCGATTTCCATTGTCTTTCTTTTCCAAAAACCTTTGATGAGGGAGATAGTAGTAGGTGGATTTAGTTGTGGTGGTGGGCGGGGATCAAAGACTATCTCTATATATGAGCAGACAATGATTGTATTAGACACGTGCGTTTTCTATTTTCTTTCATTTCCATTTAGCCAAACTATGCCACAGCAACACGTGGCCGGGTACAGCTAGTATGAAATAAAATAAAATAATTAACATTTAAAATGTGATAAGATTAGAACTATTTAGATGAAGGTAGGTTGGATTTTGATACCACTTGGACAAAGAACGCCAAGGCTGTGGATAAGGCGATTTTCTAAAGCGAGGCGAGTAGTATGATCGCCAGAGCAAGATTTTAATGCTGTGACAGATATGTCATCTTTACCGCTGTGGTCAGGGCTATTAAAATGAAGAGGGATTGGTTTGAGTGTCTTCTTGTCAATATCAGAGAGGTGTTCCCGGAAACGATCAGCTAGCTTCCTGAAAGTCTCCCCAATGTATGCCTTGCTGCATCGTTTGCAGATAATTGCATAAATTACGTTGCGGGATTCGCAAGTAAAAGGTTCCCTAATTTGAAAAGAACCATTAGGGAAACTGACCTAAGATGTCTGGACAACGAAAGGAATAAATATGGAGCGCTTCATGAATTTGCATGTCATCCTTGCGCAGGGGCCATGCTAATCTACTCTGTATCGTTCCAATTTTAGTATATGTACTGCGTGAACATATATCATAACCTTTCGTTGTTCAGACATCTGGTAACACATTCCATATTATTTTGAATATATTACATTTATTTGTCATTCAGCAAATAATAATAATTATTATCATCATCTTGTTCTACATTTTGTTTGTCCAAGTGATATAACTGCCTTGTGTCTTTCGCTGCCTCTTTCCATATATCTTGACAGTTGTTGACAAAGTTCTAGAGCCCATTCTTTGTCTGAAAAATGCTGACAGTCTATGCCTAATGTGTCTCACCAGTTTACGACTTTCATCTGTCTTAAGTAGAATTGCCTTGTTTGTTTTTCTTTCATGCCATATTTTTTGCACTCTTCTCTGCGAGAAAATGTTTTTCAATCTGTCTGCATACTTTCATCTGTCTTAAGTAGAATTGCCTTGTTTGTTTTTCTTTTATGCCATATTTTTTGCACTCTTCTCTGCGAGAAAATGTTTTTCAATCTGTCTGCATACTTTCATCTGTCAATAAGAAGAATTGCCTTGTTTGTTTTTCTTTCATTTCATGATACTCTTTGCCTTTTTCTCTGCAAGAAAATATTTTTCAATCTGCATATTTTCAGCTGGCTTACGTAGGATCTCTGTTTATTTTTCTTTCATTCCATATTTTGTGCATTCTTCTCTGCGAAAAATGTTTTTCAACCTGTCTGCATATTTTCCATGTCTCACATGCATATAACAGGGTTCCACAATAACACCTTGACACTCTTTTTTTTTTTCCACTGCAACTGACATTTTCTTATCAGTGAGTATTAATTTTATCATCACCAAGTGCCTTGCCGACTAGCCTGGCCAATCATGCCTTTCCACAATCTGTGATCTGCAGCTGCATGCAGTGTTGCCACTTTGGATGTTTTACATCCAGATTTAGATATTTTTTGTTGCATTTAAATGGCATTTTTTACGTTTAGATGGTAGATGTTTTTCTAGATATTTTTATTTGGAGTGAATTTATTAAATCTAACCTAAGAAACAGGAAGAAATTTGACCTCTTAAATGCTATCTTGACAATAAAATTTGGCCTGATAACAGTAGGAAAAGACTGTTCCACTTATCAGCTTGGGTGACTTCCGGTTAAAATGGACGCTAGACAGCGGCGCCGTTCGGAACAGAGGCAATTTTTTTTGCTTCTGCCGGACGGTGGCCGATGCATTTTTGCTCCATTTGTAGACTGGATATAGTTTCGTCGCCCAGCTTCTGAGTTGAATGCATGGTGTGACCCTGTGAGCTGCAGATTGCACTTGGAATGTTTTTGTTTTTTTCGACTGTGACCAACGTGGTGGTGTGAATTGTGGATTCAGAAAATGGCGCGATGCCTGTCGTTCAATGCTGGCGGGACCCGTATTAAAATTGATCACGCGGATAACTGCTGATCTGTTGACGACAAGTTCTGCTATCATCAATGATGAACTGCATTTCTAATGTTGGACTGTTTGTGTTAGCACTTCGGATGGCTACCACATGCTTTAATGCGAGTGTATGCTAGATATGCTGAGACAGCAGTCTGTCAATCTTTCCACAAGGGAACGGACATTCTGAGTGTTTTTCGTTGGCACAGGAGCGGAGCAAAGATGGGGCGACCCGTTTGCTATGAAGCTGAAACTAAGACTACCAGACTACCCTGCTTGGGTATTAAAAGAAATTGGATCAGATCAAGCATACCCGAGTCATTTTGGATCTAAAGTTTTAACTTTATCATCCAAGCTAAGTTTATCCTGTGGATTTTGTAAGGCAGACCTCAGTAATGATGAGGACATGATTCTATAGGGTAAGACATATCAATTGCTATGTAATTTGTGACTTTTTCCATTTGGATGTTTTTTCTAGATGTTTCCCATGCAAATTTAGATATTTTTAGATATTTTTTTGTCAAATAAAAGTGGCAACACTGGCTGCATGGATCAGTCTGTGTGTTGAGACACCTCCATGCCATGACAAAAGGCCACCAAGAATCTTCTCACGTTGTCTTCCTCGGTCTCTCTTTCCACAGATTTTCCCAGTGGTCACAACATGCTCCAATTTCCCTCTTCTCATATACATGACCAAAAAATTTTGACGTTTTTCTGATGTTTGCGATAAGTTGTCTCCAAGCACTTGCCTCTTTCAAAACATCTGGGTTGCTCTCCGTGACTGTCCAAGGAATTCTAAGAATTCTTCTGCAAAACCACATCTCCGAGGCCTCAAGATATTGTTCAGCATGTTTATTAATTGTCCAGGATTCACAACTGTATGTTAAAAATGGCTCTCTATAGTATGTGAGAATTCTTTTTCTTAACCTCCAATGACATGGATTTACTGCAAAACATGTTCTTCAATTTATAAAATGCAGTTTTGGCTTGCCCTATTCTGTTCTTTATCGCTGTGAGACCTCTTCCATCGGATGTTATCCATGTGTCTAGATACTTAAATTTATGTACTAATCCTAACAAAACGCCTTTGACTTTTTTTTATACATTTAGGCATAATACTTGTGGACTGGCACCTGAAACAACAGATCACATCCTTCAAGACTGTCCCAGATTCAACGCTTTCAGGCAAAACCTTTGGCCAAAAGAGACACTTGTGGAAGTCAAACTTTACAGGCCGTTTAGTGAATTACAAAAGACAGTGAAATTCATACTAGAGACAGCTTTGCAGATATAGACAATTTATTTCATGCGAACGAAAGAAGAAGATTTAGGCATAATTCTTTTCTTGTAAATAATCATTACTTCTGTCTTGACCTTATTCAAACTGAGGCCCATTTTATTACTTTCTACCACCATCATATCTATCAATTCCTGTAGTATCAATTTACATCTTGTTAAAATCCACCTTTTCCATGGTCATTCTTGCTTCAATTTCTGCAAAGTATCTCACCTCAGATGTTATGAGTGTTATAAGATAGTAAAGTAAAGCAAAGGTCCCTCTTCCACGCCTTAAGGGGTAACTACAAGGCATTTTTTTTTTCAATTTATGACAAAAATATCACTTTTTCAATGTGTTAATTTTTGTAATGTCCGGCATTCGTAGAATAGATTACACACAAAATTTGTGTCATTGGTAAACAGTTTAGCATTGAAAAGTTAATACTAAAGACACCAACCCATGCACTTTTTTAAGATAAAAAAAAGTGTAAAAGTCACTTTTCTAACAATTCTATTTTTCTGTTTGTTGTGTATTGGATCTCCTAAAATTTCAGCTAATATAAAGACTAGAGACATGAAATTTTGTGTGGATACTCCTAACACAATATTATAGGGTCAGGTCTATTTGAAATTACATTTTGTAAAGTAGTTTTTTTTTTAATTTTATTATTATCTTAAAAAGCTACATTTTTGTAATTTTTTAACATACCTAAATTTTAATATTCTAAAAAAAATATTTAGAAACATCTTTGAAGTAAATAAACTAGACCTAACCATAAACATATGTTTAAAGTTCATGAATCTATCATCTGTTTCTCAATACCTCTGTTTTTGAAATTTTAGCTGTCTAAGTACATGTTGTTTTTTCATCAAGATGGCGGCTGTTGCCATGGCAACCATGTTTTTTAAGTCTACAAATGTAGCAACATACATCCCTACAAATGACCATTATAAAATTTTTGAAAAAAATGGTGCCTGTAGTGACCCCTTAAGTCGTATATGGCATATAGGGCTAGACCTATATTTTTATAGACCAATCGACACTTGGTGGGTGATGTGGTCAGCATCACGCCGGCCACTTTTACTTCCCAGGACTGCACCTGGTACCCACTCAAGGCTAGATCGACCTGGGAGTCAAGGTCATTAAAAAAAAAAAAGCTGGGCTCCATCAGGATGCGAACTTGCGACCTTCCGATCTGCAGGCTGGCGTCTAGGCTATGAGATAGTATGCAACACACATTATATAAGCAAACAGCAGGTTCCTTAAAGAACATCACTGTAGGCCTCAAAGTTTCTCTTTCTGTAGCCAATTCTCCAACCCTATGTGCTTTCAGAACCAAAGCTTCATTACTGTGTTTTTTCCACACTCACAGAGGTCTACATCTGCCTCATTTTCTGGAATCTGTGCCCTCGTTCACCATTCTCTCCAGGCTAGTGGGGTTGCCTGGTCTCGAGGCATGGTGTCCGCCTCGAGTGCTAGAGGTTTCAGGTTCAATCCCCAGTAATCCCCACGTGGACTTTGACTTCTTGTAATTCCCCCTGGCCTCTGGGTAACGAGATTGGAAGCCCGTGTGCATTGTTGGCATGCAAAGAATTGCCTTGGCAGTTGAAATTCGAAAAGAGTAGCCTAACGGCGCTGCACAGGTACAAATTAGAGTTTAAAATCTACCCAAAGTATTTCAGGATCCTCACCGGTGCTACAGAGCCTGTGCACTGTGCTGAGCTCCTGTGGACTCAGACTTGAGTTAGAAAAAGGACGGAGCACTAATGGGTTACATCCAAGTGCTATGATGTTGATCCGTTGTTCAAAACCTAAAAAAAAAAAAAACCTCTTTCCAGGCCAAAGGGACGTTCAACATTGCCAAATACCTCAGCTTTCGGGACAAAATGCTATTTATGAGCCAGTTCTGCTAGCATTTCTTCATCTTAGTTGGTTATTTAGTCAGTCTTTCCTCTTGGGCCTAGTGCAGCACCTAGGGCAACGGTCATAGCTCTCCATGTCTGGCCATTCGTTGCAACCTGCTTGCAGGTCTTGGTTTTTTGTAAGGTTGAGCCTTTCCCTGATGATGGTTCTACGCAGAGTCTCTCTTGGATTTCCCTATTTTCTTGTCCCTTCCAGTGTCCATTTCAGGGCTTGATGGGGGAGTCTTGTCTTATCCTTTCTGAGTGCATGGCCGATGCAGTCATCTTGGTACAAAACAAAACAAACAAAAAAAGTTTAAAGCACATAAGACATAAGAAAGAAACGGTTACCTCTGGTATGGAGAAAATTAAGTGCCAAACATATTTCTGCGGCATAAAACCGGGCATGTTCCTCGGGTAGTCTCCTCTGTCTCTGCATGTGAAACATCAGATCTCCCCCATTCACAAACTCAATGACAAAAAACAGTCTGTGGAGACACAAAGAACAGTATGTGGAGACACAACGAACAGTCTGTGCAGACACAAAGAACAGTCTGTGGAGTCACAAATAACAATCCCCCGACACAAAGAACAGTCTATACAGACACACACAAAAAGTGTGTAGGGCATGAAGAGCAGCGTGTGGAAAAACCAAGAACAGTCTGTGCGGGGGAGGGGGGGGGGAGAGAGAACAGTATGTGCAGAAACAAGGAACAGTCTGTGGAGACATAAAAAACAGTCCGTGGAGACATAGAATCATATGTGAAGACACAAAGAACAGTCCATATAGACAAAGAACTGTATGTAAAGACACAAAGAACAGTCCGTGGAGACACAAAGAACACTGCAGAGACAAAGAACTGTGGTAAATCATTAAGGATAGTCTGTACAATCACACACACACAAATACAGTCTGTACAATCAAACAAAAACAATGTGTACACTCACACAAATAAACAGCCTGTACAATCACATAAAATACAGTCTGTACAATCAAACAAAAACAGTGTGTAAAATCACACACAAAAACAGTCCGTATGATCACACACACAGTCTGTACAATAAAACAAACAAAAACAATCTGTGCCGTCACACAGAACAGTCTACAGAAACACAGAGAACAGAGATTAAATAACAATAACTATAAACTGGCAACTCTGACCACACTACAGGAGCTGCTTGTCAATAAACAACAATAACTATAAACTGGCAACTCTGACCACACTACAGGAGCTGCTTGTCTATAAACAACAATAACTATAAACTGGCAACTCTGACCACACTACAGGAGCTGCTTGTCAATAAACAACAATAACTATAAACTGGCAACTCCGACCACTCTACAAGAGCTGCTTGTCAATAAACAACAATAACTATAAACTGGCAACTCTGACCACTCTACAGGAGCTGCTTGTCAATAAACAACAATAACTATAAACTGGCAACTCTGACCACTCTACAAGAGCTGCTTGTCTATAAACAACAATAACTATAAACTGGCAACTCCGACCACGCTACAAGAGCTGCTTGTCAATAAACAACAATAACTATAAACTGGCAACTCCGACCACGCTACAAGAGCTGCTTGTCTATAAACAACAATAACTATAAAGTGGCAACTCTGACCACACTACAAGAGCTGCTTGTCTATAAACAACAATAACTATAAAGTGGCAACTCTGACCACACTACAAGAGCTGCTTGTCAATAAACAACAATAACTATAAAGTGGCAACTCTGACCACACTACAAGAGCTGCTTGTCTATAAACAACACTACTGGCAACTCCGACCACGCTACAAAGAGCTGCTTGTCTAAAAACAGTAACTATAAACTGAACTCCACAAGACACAACAATAACTATAAACTGGCAACTCTGACCACACTACAAGAGCTGCTTGTCAAAATCATTGAATCCAGACATGAGCACAATGCAGCAGTGGCCAAGAAGGAAAAGAAACCAACATAAAACTGATGTCCTCAGCAGCCACAAGCTAAGGAGGGGATCAGTGCATTTATGGACTGAATGGTTCAATAAATAGTACGGATGATCTGTTGGTGTAAAAAAAAAAATGTTGTTGCTCTACACAGAGTTAAAAACTGCCATCACAGCACTAAGGACATTTCCACAGCTGGCCTATCCTCATCTCTAAAAGTTTCAATGTTGACAATACCAGCAGTAGTTTTACTATACACCGTCTTGCCTCTCCTCCGAGTGTTAAATGACTTCTAGCCAGATCCACTGGTCACTGGTTGCCATAACATTCTCTCTAGACATAATAAATCTATTTGCCCTTCTATGTTGTTTAATTAATCCCAAAAGGCCACATCATCTTGCTTGTTGTGCATCAATTTACTCGCTTCCCATGTGGCAGCATCCAAATTGTCTGCCTGTTCGTATCCCAACACACTTGCATACCTCATAGAAAAGATCAAACAAAGGCTTTAAAAAGGTAACAAGCTCAACAAACAAACAAAAACACTTCAACCAGGATACCAACCTGCTTGAAGTCTGGAAACAGGAGTGCAGGCCCACCAGGAATGGATAATTGGTGGCTGCCTCAAACACGTGCTTCTCTGTCTGCACCCAGTCAATATCCTGGAAGTCAGAATAACATGGTCAAAAGAGACATCTAGTCCTAGACATCATGGGGGAGGGAGGGGGAGATATATATGACATTCTCAAAAAAACCTGACATTGTCAAACAAGACATATATAGACCTCAACAACAACAAAATAACATGGTAAAAAAAAAAAAGACATGACCTAAACAGCAATTTAAACGGTGAAAAGAGACAGGGATAAAAAAAAAAAGATTTATATCATCTTGTCAAAAAACCGACATTGTCAAACAAGACATACATAAGACCTCAACAAAAAAATTAACATGGTTTAAAAAGATATCACCCCATCAGCAATTTACACGGTTGAAACGAACGAGATTAAAAAAAGATATATATGACCTCATTAAAAAAAACTGACATTGGCAAACAAGACATGTATATGACCTCAACAACAAATTAACATGTTAAAAAAAAAGACAGTTCCTCAACAGCAATTTACACTGTAAAATAAACAGGGATAAAAAAAGATTTATATCATCTAGTTGAAAAAAAAAAAAACATTGTCAAACAAGACATATATAGACCGCAACAGACAATTAACATGATAAAAAAAGACATTACCTCGACAGCAATCTACACAGTTGAAAGAGACGTGGGATTTTTAAAAAAGATATATTAACAACCTCTTCAAAAAACCAACATTGTCAAACAAGACATATATAGACCGTAACAGACAATTAAAATGGTCAAAAGAGACAAGACCGCGGCAGCAATTTGCACAGCTGAAAGAGACAGGGATTAAAAAAGACACATATGACATTCGTCAAACAACTGACATTGTTAAACAAGACATATATATGTCTTCCAATGACATGGTTGAATGAGACAGGGTTAAGCCAGTCGTCATGGTAATGGTAATGTTAGTTTCAACTTCATAGCAAACGGGTCACCCCATAGTTGTTCCGCTCGTGTGCCAACGAAAAACACACAGAATTTTATCACAGTCCCTTGTGGAAAGACTGACAGACTGACCTCTGACCTCTATCACTGCAGCTTAGGGGAAAATCTGACATCAACTTGGCTTTAATGCTACTTTTGTGCAGGTGCAAACTTCGCCAAATGCATTAAATAAGCATCTTGTAAACAAGTCATTATAGACAAGTCGGAATAGTGACATTTAGGGGAAAGTGGACCCAAACAGAAATGCAGTTTTACAGATAATTTACAATCCCTTACATTTAAAATGTCTTACGTTTTCAATTCCTTACATTTACAATCCTTACATTTACAAATCCCTCATATAAAAAATTCCATACATTTACAATTCTTTACATTTACAATTCCTTACATTTATTATGCCTCATAAAGCCAAAATGACTAATCCAGAGGTTCTGAAAAAGGAAAGACCTGAAGATACAAACATCAGAAAGACAGATTTATTTTAACCACTTTATGAGAAGTTGACATGTGTGGCTTAGACACTGCTTTGTAATGCCCAAGTGCAGGGTCCGTTCCCATCTGCAGGCCATTTGGCAGCAGACCGCCTTGCGTTGGTTAAGATGGTGGCATCGAGAGCCGACCGTTTAAAAAGCAATGGCAAACTACTCAATGTAAAAGTGCCTAGTAAAACCAAACAGCCAGACAATGCTGTTGTTGGTTCTGCAATGCCAGGTAAAGGACAGGCAACTAACATATGATGAGCAAGACACCAGAACATGTAAAACATTGGAAAGGTTTATAGAAAAAAGGAGGTATAAACAGATTCTTCACAAGGAATGGTTTCGGCATAACATCCAGTACAGGCTGTTAGAGATCTAAGTCGCGATCATTCAAGCTAGCCCCTTGATGATGATGACAGCACATATGACATCAGGGGTCTCCGTGGCGAAGCTGTTTGCCTCGCACTTTGAAGGTGGTGGGTTCATTTCACAGAAGTACCTTTCAGTTCATGAGTGCAATTTTTACGGAGATCCCTTGGTGTCATCGCCGGAGATACGTGCTCTGTGCGGCATTCGCGGCTAGCGGAGACAGACCGAGCCATAAGGTATAAAACCTGGTGCGATGAAGTCGATCATCAAGACTTCAACTGTAACTTTAACAGATGACATCAGGACACCAAACGTTATGTGCTTAACTTACCTCGTCGTCATTCACCAGTGATTTCTTGATAACCTTCATAGCATAGATCCGCTTGGTTTTCTTATGCTCCACCTGCAGGACTTTAGCATAGCTTCCTCGACCAATAACCCGCAAGAGCTGGAAATGGTCCAGGTTTAGCCTATCGCTCTCTGCAACATCTGATGCCTAGAGATAATGCAAGTAGACTGAGCATTTGGAAACCAACATGATGGTACTAAAAGATTTAGTAACATTCAAAAAACAAAGACTTAGTCTTAGTTGAGGTTTCATGATTTAGTAACATTCAACAAACAAAGACTTAGTCTTAGTTGAGATTTCATGATTTAGTAACATTCAACAAACAAAGACTTAGTTGAGGTCCGAACTTTACTGCTATCCGGTTTCCCCAAACTTGCTCTGTTCCTGTGCCAGTGATAGTCAAATGAAATTTCCCATATTTTCTCAATTAAAAAACTGGTGAACAATTAGTCCTGGAACAATCCAGAAATATGCGCACACAGTAAAATGGGTATTTCAGTTGCTAGAGGTGCCAAAGCTAATAGTCACCACCAGAAATCCAGTCTGTCATTGCTGGAAGTAGTTGGGCATGATAAGTCGGCTATACACACGTAGAATCATTACCTAATGTATTTCACCAGCTCACATGTAAACCAGCTACCTGCCATATTGAATACCACCACACAACTGCTGTACAAATGAAAGGCATTCTACATGAAAAACACAGCTCACAGGGCTGCACCAAGCACTAAACTCAGTAGTTCAAGCAGCAAAACCCAAAAAAAGACTGAGGTTAGAGTGAACATATCTGGCTAACCTTTAAACATTTATCTTTATAATCCAAGCTTGTAAACCACTATCACTGTTCCATTAAATACAATCTAGCCTGTTATAAATATGAGAATCACTGACAAAGTTAAGGTGTAAAGGTGGCAGGATCGACTTCACAGTACCGGATTTTATCCCATATGGCTCAGTCTCTCCAAGCAGAACAGCTAGCTGCCTGCCTACAGCATCACACAGAGCACGACATCCGTAGCTCTGGTAATTATCAACAGGAATCTCCATAAAAAATGCTCCCGTGAACTGAATGACGTTGCAGTGAAATGAACTCACGTGATAAGTTGATGACTATGAACGTGGATTCTGTTATCAACAAACTAAATGCACAAATAAATTCAATGAACAGGCAGATAGATTGACTGGATATGCACCATTAGGTGGCGAATTGATACATGACAAGGTAGATGTGGTCAAGGCCCTTTGGGAACAAGCAACGGGGTCAGAAGCGAAAAAAGATAATTATAACCTGGAGAGAATTAGGCACCTGGGTGTAACTAGGGGGCTGGCCGGCTCACTACACTCAGTAAAGGCAAGACGGACAAAAAATAAGATTACGACTAGTACCATTATTGTGTGAACTCTGCGCTTGCTGCTGAAGATGAGGATGAAGCACACATGGGAATGTCCTAAGTGCTGTGATGTCAATACTTGAATCAAATCAACTCAAATTATTTACATAACTAGGAAACTTAATGAGAATGAACGAACAAACAAACTATATTTTCAAAGGGTCACATATTGAGCATGCAGACCTGTCATAAATTAGGCCCTTCCAAAGACCCATATTTCACACAGAGGTAAAAAGAGAAAGATATCCACAGATAAAACTGAATATTTCAATTCATCTTTATGAATAACTAAAACAAGAAATCCGAATCCCAAGCCCCAGGTTTAAACAAGAAAGCTAGGCAAAAAGGAAAACAACAATTGTGTAATATAGTGACTTTATTTGTTCTTATACCGGCTTGACCGTACTCGTGCCCATTTTCAGCTTTCTGGTCCAATATGGCTGACAGGTAGCTGACCATAATAGTTCTAACATGTTATTTGCTACTGGCCATGGTCTGAGATAGCCGTTGTCTACATATGTAGCCTGAAAGTACATAGTTCTGTCCAGAAGTGGATGAAGAACCAGAACTTTCTGCCAGAGTTTACAGCTGGTGAACGCGAAAGAGAAGAAATGTAGCTTAGGTGTTTACACTTTGAGAATTGTGGGTCACCTGTTGCCAAATAACTGGTGATGCCCAATGCAATATTGCATGTGCAACTGCTGATTTGTTGTAACTGCCACTTCTGTCGATGACGAGAAGCAATTCTAGTGGCAGACTGCTGGTACTTCAGGCAGCTCCCTTATGCATTTAATCTATGTGCGTGTGCTGCTGGTTTGCCAGGACTGCAGATGCCTCGTCTGTTCCATAAGAGACAGTAACAGGCACTCTGTGCTGTTTCTGCTACCACAGGAGCAGAGCAATTAGAGGGGGATGCAATTTTCCATTGTCACAACTTTGACTAACATCTAGCACCTATTTTGAAAAACACTATTTGTTGAGTTGAGTCAAGAATTGATATCACAGCACTCAGGGCATTAACACGCATGCTCCGTCCTAATCTTGAGCAGCCAGTGCAGAGTTCCAATACTGATAGTACCGGTCACAATCTGGTTATATGTCCGTCTTGCCTTTCCTCTAAGTGTAGTGAGCCGGCTAGACCTTCTGTTTACACACAGGTGCTTTATTCTCTCCAGGCTATAATAATCTTCTTTCTCTACTGATTATGTTGCTTGTTCCCAAAGGGCCTTGACCAGATCTGCCTTGTTATGTATCAATTCACCACCCAGTGGTGCAGATCCAGCCAATCTGTCTGCCTATTATTTACCCACCATGCTGGCATGGCCTGGAGATGAAAAACACTTATATGCACACATACTAGGCATCAAGACAAGTGACTTACTTCAACCTTAGACATCTGTTCAGCAAAGCCAGCAGGACATGAGGAAACAAACAAAATAATATTAAATAGTTGGCAAAATTAACTATTTTAAATAGTTGGAAAAGTGGGTAGAGGCAGACCAAGAGAGATGATGCTGAATAGGCTGAAACCATAGCATCAAAAGAGCTGTTCCAGGCAACCAGGGATCGTGACCTGTGGAGACGCATGAGCGCCTACGGCAGTTGGCAGGGCACATAATGATGATGATGATGTGGCATTAGTCAAAAAACAACATGAATGAATAAAAACTAAAGACAAATCAATAAACAATGCATCTAAATATGCAGAAGGTGTTTATACATATATGCTTTAATGTATACATTTTTTTTAAAGTAAAAATGAAAACTGAAGGACTTTTTTGTTCATGCCATTGGTGCACCAGGGGTCACTATGGTGTGTCTGTGAGACGCTGTGTTGTAGCAATGAGACGTTATGGTGTGTCTGTGAGACGCTGTGTTGTAGCAATGAGACTCTATGGTGTGCTTGTGAGATGCTGTGTTGTTGCAATGAGACGCTATGGTGTGCCTGTGAGACACTGTGCTGTGGCAATGAGACGCTATGGTGTGCCTGTGAGATGCTGTGTAGTAGCAATGAGACGTTATGGTGTGTCTGTGAGATGCTGTGTTGTAGCAATGAGACGCTATGGTGTGTCTGTGAGACACTGTGCTGTAGCAATGAGACGCTATGGTGTGCCTGTGAGATGCTGTGTTGTAGCAATGAGACGCTATGGTGTACCTGTGAGATGCTGTGTTGTAGCAATGAGACGTTATGGTGTGTCTGTGAGATGCTGTGTTGTAGCAATGAGACGCTATGGTGTGTCTGTGAGACACTATGGTGTGTCTGTGAGATGCTGTGTTGTAGCAATGAGACGTTATGGTGTGTCTGTGAGACACTATGGTGTGTCTGTGAGATGCTGTGTTGTAGCAATGAGACGTTATGGTGTGTCTGAGACACTATGGTGTGTCTGTGAGACACTATGGTGTGTCTGTGAGACACTATGGTGTGTCTGTGAGACACTATGGTGTGTCTGTGAGACACTGTGGTGTGTCTGTAAGATGCTGTGTTGTAGCAATGAGACGTTATGGTGTGTCTGTGAGATGCTGTGTTGTAGCAATGAGACACTATGGTGTGTCTGTGAGACACTGTGTTGTAGCAATGAGACGGTATGGTGTGTCTGTGAGACACTGTGTTGTAGCAATGAGACGTTATGGTGTGTCTGTGAGACACTATGTTGTGTCTGTGAGATGCTGTGTTGTACCAATGAGACGTTATGGTGTGTCTGTGAGACACTATGGTGTGTCTGTGAGATGCTGTGTTGTACCAATGAGACGTTATGGTGTGTCTGTGAGACACTATGGTGTGTCTGTGAGATGCTGTGTTGTAGCAATGAGACGTTATGGTGTGTCTGTGAGATGCTGTGTTGTAGCAATGAGACGCTATGGTGTGTCTGTGAGACACTGTGTTGTAGCAATGAGACACTATGGTGTGTCTGTGAGACACTATAGTGTGTCTGTGAGACACTATGGTTTGCCTGTGAGATGCTGTGTTGAAGCAATGAGACGTTATGGTGTGTCTGTGAGACGCTGTGTTGTAGCAATGAGACACTATGGTGTGACTGTGAGACACTGAGTTGTAGCAATGAGACGGTATGGTGTGTCTGTGAGACACTGTGTTGTAGCAATGAGACATTATGGTGTGTCTGTGAGACACTATGGTGTGTCTGTGAGATGCTGTGTTGTACCAATGAGACGTTATGGTGTGTCTGCGAGATGCTGTGTTGTAGCAATGAGACGCTATGGTGTGTCTGTGAGACACTATGGTGTGTCTGTGAGATGCTGTGTTGTAGCAATGAGACGTTAAGGTGTGTCTGTGAGACACTATGGTGTGTCTGTGAGATGCTGTGTTGTACCAATGAGACGTTATGGTGTGTCTGTGAGATGCTTTGTTGTAGCAATGAGACGCTATGGTGTGTCTGTGAGACACTATGGTGTGTCTGTGAGACACTATGGTGTGCCTGTGAGATGCTGTGTTGTAGCAATGAGACGTTATGGTGTTTTGTGAGACGCTGTGTTGTAGCAATGAGACACTATGGTGTGTCTGCGAGCTGCTGTGTTGTAGCAATGAGATGCTTTGGTGTAGCAGCGAGATGTTTGCTGCAGAGCCAAATATTTTTTTTTCAAAAATGACATTCGCTCCCAAGTTGACCGCAGCCTTTAGGAGTACCTTAAAGGGTTACTGATGGCAAACTGCAAGGACATCAGTCCTTCTTTGAGCTTGTCAGGGTATTTTGAAGGAATTGAAAGGGCAGCTGCCTTTCAATGTATTTTTTTAAGGAACCAAGGGTCACTACGAGCCCAAACAACTGCCTAGATCTGAATTTTATTCTCTTTATTCTGCATCTGGCTGCTCTGTATGACGTCCAATTTATGCTCTAAGTTGTCTGCTCTTTCATCTAGCCCCTAATGTTGCAGCACGCTCGCCGTGGATCGGAAGGTCATGGGTTTGCTCCCCGGTGAAGCCGAACTTTTTTCAAAAATGACCTTGGCTCCAAGTTCAACCCAGCCTAGAGTGGGTACCGGGTGCAGTCCCGGGGAGTAAAGGCAGCCGGCATGTTGCTGACCACGTCACACATGTGTGCCGACTGGTGTATAAAATGTAGGTCTAGCCCTACATGCCTAAAGGTGTGGAAAAGGGTCCTTTACTTCTTTTTTTTTTTTACTTACTTAATGTTGCGGTTGCCCGTGGTCAGTGACAGGTATCAAACATGTGTTTAGTTACAGAATGAAAACATGTCATTAGTAGTTGGGGTAGGAAGAAAGGCAAATAACTGGTGACCTTACGGCCAAGCCCACTTACCTCACTGCCATATTCTACAGGACTGTTCACTGAGGCTCTACCATCTGAAAAGATAGCGTAAATCATTGCCATTGAAGAAAAAACCTATGTTTATGTTGAGGGTCTGTGTGGCTATGAGATGGTGGTGTATGATGGTGAAAAGTGGACTTGAACTTAGCTGACCGTTTAGCGACCGCGTGTTCAACAGCCCATGGAGACTTCAACCAGACTAGCATGACGGTTGAACTAATCTTTCCCAGGTCCCCAAGGCTCTCACAGGCTCTGAGTTGGGAAACGGACTCAAGCGACAGAGAAACAGGTTTTATTTGGGGGGGGGGTTTGTCAGCAAGACTCGGACAGAGACTTGTGGTGTTTTAACCGATAGATGTTTCCATTATTTAAGTTAGCGCAGGTACTTTATGGTAACATGTTAGCTTGACTTAAGTCAAATGTGGAAACATTCAACGGCAGTAAGCAGGTCTCTAAAAGTTTAAATATTTGTAGCTAACAATGTGAAGACTGGGAGTAAAGATCAGCACAACCAGGCATGAGAGGCTTATTGGACATACAGGAAGTCGAACGCACAAACAAACTTTATTTTCAAAGGGTTACAAATTAGGCACGCAGGCCTGTCTTACATTCGGCCCTTTCAAACTCCCATCTTTCACACAGTAGTTGCATCTTATCAATAAAGCATGTTATGTTCATGTAATAATATGCATATTATGAATATTAAGTCAAAAACAAAAGCAAAAGCATGGGTGGTAAAATATGTGCGCACGCTCGCGCGCAAACAAACACACCCACATACACATGCAAACCCATTCACTCACTCACACACATAGGCACCCAATACACACGAACACGCACACACACATACATACATATATACACACACACACTCATACACACAGTCACACACTCTAAAACACACACACATACAACCAAGACAAAAACAGATAGTCACACAAACACATACATACACATACGTAGTCGGACAAAAAGACCCATACAAACACAGACACCGGCGCACACAGACATAAACCCCACACAGACACACACACATGCAGTCAAGTCAGCCAGCACAGGACTGCCATTATTAAAAACCATGGGACTCTGATATGTATGCTAAAGGGGGAGTCTGAGCACCTGTGGATGTTTCTGGAGTGCTGTGAAGATTATGTGACTCGTAACATCTGATAATCTGCACAAAAAGTTTTTTTTTTTTTTTAATTTAGCTGTGTATCTTTCACAGGACAATGCAGAATCAACCCCATAATTTTGTGGTTGTTGTGGTTGTCTAGGCAATTTTACCTCCAGTAGTTTGCCACTGCTTTCTGGGCGGTCAACTTCTCAATACCACTGTCGAAACCAAAGCAAGGCCTGCAGCTGGGATCGAACCGAGCACCCCGGCATTACAAAGCAGGTTCGCAACACCTAAGCCACATAGGCCAACATAAAAAGAATAGGGAGGTGAATTATGCACAATCAGAAGACTAATGAGAAATTATGTGGAAGCTGCATAGACCTGGTTTTAAAGAAGAATAAAGAGAACACTGCTTCTTCTTTCATCAGCATGCTTGAGAATATCCAGAACTCTCGCCTAAAAAAAAACTAGCTTGGTTGTACAACCAGGATATGCCGGGATGAAGGATAATGAGTTAAGTCAAGAACTGACATCACAGCACTCCGGGCATTCGCATGTGTGCTCCGTCCTCATCTTCAGCAGCCAGCACAGAGTTCCAATACTGATGGTATCAGTCACAATCTGGTTATATGTCCGTCTTGTCTTTCCTCTGAGTGTAGTCAGCAGGCCAGACCCTCTGGTTACACTCACTCTCTCCAGGCCATAATAATCTTGTTTCTCTACTGATTCTGTTGCTTCTTCCTAAAAGCATTGACCACATCTGCCTTGTTATGTGTCAATTCACCACCCAGTGGTGCAGATCCAGCCAATCCGTCTACCTGTTCATTACCACCACGCCAGCAAGGAAAATGAAAAAGTTAATAGACTGGCCATGTCTGCAGTGGTTGGTGAAAAAAGAAGACAGGGCTGATATACTGAATGCACTGCGCTCCAGAGCTGCTGCAACAAAGAAGTCAGTGATAATGAACCACCAGAGGGTCTTAAAGCTTTAGACAGTAGCCTCCGCAAAGGCTAAGCCGGTGACAAAATGCCAGAGGAAGTGAGACATGTTGACAGAAAGGTAATGATACAACTACGTCATTCGTGCAGGACTGCAAACATGCCCACTCTACCTACAACTTCGAAAAGACACCCGGCCTCAAAAGCAAAGTGCGTAGAGCAAGCTATGGGAAAGCATGAAGGACCTGCTAATAACATGCAAGTTCATAGAAGCAACCCACCTGATGGTCTGATCTGAGCATACTGAATCGAACTCAAAGACGAAGAAGATTCGGACGAAAACAAGAACATAGCAGACTGGAAGGGACAAATCAACTGATCGGAAACCTTCCAAACATATACAGAAATCTTACTGAATTACGTACCTTTTGAATGTCCATTTGGAGATTTTGATTTTTCTGCAGACACTGTTTCATTGTTCTGTGGCGAGGGTTTCAACTCTGACACATCCTGACAAACAAAGAGAAGGCAATTATGCATTTTGCAGCTTTTACAATAAGATCTATTTAATACAAATTTCAAAGGATCAAGCACTAAATCAGTGTTTTAAAAAAAAACAAATGCTAACCGGTGACTCAGTCTCTCCTCTTGAGCCTAAGGCGGCGTGTAGGGCAGAGGCCATAGCTCTCCATGTCTGGTGGTTTGTTTGCCACCTTTTTAGGTCTTGGATGTTCATTCGGTCCATGGTTGAGCAGACCAAGAGAGACGCTACGTAGAACCATTATCAAGGAACTCTGAATTACCAGATTACCAGTTCCTCGATGATGGTTCTATGCAGCGTCTCTCTAGGTCTTCCCCATTTTCTTTTCCCTTCCAGTGTCCATATGAGGGCTTGAAGGGGGAGTCTTGTCTTATCCATTCTGAGTGCATGGCCGATGTATTCCGAAAGCGCTTTCTTATAAAGACTAGATACCTTATCTTGCTTGGTATCTTGTCTTATCTTGTCTTATTTGCATACTGGATGTGAAATCTGTCCAGTGGAGATTAAGTATTCTTCTAAAACACTGGTTCTCAACCTTCCTAACATGGCAACCCTTTAATGCTTCCGCTCATGTTGTGGCGACCCCTAATCATACCATTTTTTTTTGTTGCTACATCATAACTTCAGTGAATATGTGTTTTCCGATGGTCTTTGGTGACCCCTGTGAAAGCGTTATTTGACCTACAAAAGGGTCGCGACCCACAGCTTAAGAATTGCTGTTTTAAGATATCTGATCTCAAAATTGTCTATTTTTTGTTGTTGTATCTAGTTACTGTTGCTTTAAGCAGCGACCGGCCGAACTGTTAGAACACTGGACTCTCACGCTGGAGACCCGGGTTTGGATCCTCGATAAGGCTGAGGATTTCTTTCTGTCGTGGGCAAAATAAAATCCTCACTTGCAGTTGTGACAACTGCGCTAGCCAGGTGGTTGTACATTCTCAGGCTCAAAGACCTCCTGCCTTCACCGCAAAAGTGGTAAAAACAATGGCAGTAACTGGCAGCTGACTGTAACTTTCTAACTCTCGCATCCACAAAAGAACTGACTAATAATAATATATCCATGCAGAGATCAAAACTGTATCCATGTTAACCGTATGTTTTTCTTCAGCAGGTGTACAAAGGTTTCCTGTAATTACATATTTATATACTACAATTCTACTTTAGTTGATGCACCTGGGTGTGACCAGAGGGTCCGGCTGGCTCACTGCACTCAAAGGAGAGGCTAGATGGACATATAACGAAACTGCGAGCGGTACGATTAATAATGGAACTCTGCACTGGCTGCTGAAAATAGGTACAGAGCACAATTGAGAATGCTCCAGTGATGTGATGTCGATTTTTGACTCAACAAATCAACTCAATTCTACTTTAGCTATGAAGTGAATGGTTCAATGTGCAGCGAAGATGCTCTATCAACATACCTCAGGGGCTCCACAAGCCCTCTTGTACACTTTGTGACAGCGTTTGTGAACTGTGACTCTGCACTGAATGCACTTATAACCTTGCCGGCCCAGCCCCCAGATCCTGTCCTGGCACAAGGCACATACAGCTTTCTGAAAACAAAGCAAAATCGTTTAAGCATTCCACATTATACAATTGTGCATATAGGAAATTTGCATTGAAATTTTCACTAAGATGACGTAATCTTTGGAACAAGTCACGAAGTCAGGCCCAAACAAACTGTGGTAGTAGTTTCATTTATGCTTAGTGACCCTTCCCATGCACTAGAGAAATTAGCTTAAATCGTTGGTGGCATTCTTGACCCAACTTCCACAGCACACAGGCGGCCTAACGCCTTTTCTGTCAACTCTATAAGTATCTATAAGGAAAGTCTCTGTTTCACCCAGGAATTTCAGTAGAGCATGGGTAAGTCATACTTTAATATAACTTAATTAACTAAGTTATTTTTCCCTGCTACTGGGAGCAAGACCAATGTGGCTGTGGAAACCTCACTGATTTTACCGCTCAATGTCTCTAACTGCAGGAACGCTCTAACCAGAGTTTTACCTACATGTCGATGAAAGATATTTCTTTTATTCCTTCATGTATCGTCCAAACAGCTTGGAATTAAAGTATCCATTCTGACATGATTTGATCCTGCTTTGTTTATGTGTGGAAATATAACAGGGGAGAAAGGCTTTCTGATCAGGGTGACCTAGATAGCAGTTTTGAGTCGACAGATCCGAGACAAGGTTTATGAATTACCTTTGGGCGGGTTAGCCGATGTCAACAATATTTGTCTTGGACTTTTACGCATTCTTTACTTGAAGATTCCTCGATCCTAAGTGCGCATTTATTGGTACAGGTATTCTATAATTGATACAGAACGTTCGATTTCACTCTTTTAAATTGGTAGGCGCAGTCTAACGCAGCTGCCAGTGTGGAAGTATTAGGCAGAGCAACGATTCCTATATATCCTTGTTTGCTAAATGACCTATATATATATATATAGAAATATATATATATACACACACAGGGATATATATAGACCTGTCAGGTCTATAAAGGCCCAGCACCGTGATCTAAGCATTCGATACTGATTGATGTACTGTGGATGAATGGTCGACAGCACACAGTGTTTAATGGTTTGCTAACTCTTGTTTCCATTGTGTTTGCAGGATGTATACTGACTTCTCTGGAGGCTTGGTCAGAATCTTAGTCCAAATATCCCAACCATTATCAATCAGTGCATCCAGATACAAGATATCAGCCAACCCCTAACCAGTTCCAGTGTACAAATACCTGTTGGTACATGATGCCTGTCACTTTGGTGATACTCGGAGAGGTAATTTATGGTATCGCACTTACCAGATGTCAACTGATGCACATCCATCATCATCAAGTGCCACCAACCCAGCGTCTATTCTAGACATATCTTTGCCAGCCAAAACATGAAAGAGATAATTATATGCTGTTTTTGAACATTATGTGTGTAAGAGGGAATCTATCCCTATCTATATCAGATCAACAGTAAATCTATTATTAGATATCATACATCCAGTGACAATTTTATCCAAGAACTACTGCCAACCATGTGGTTCAATACTTTGAATCGTGCCTGTTTTCATAGAAACTGAAGAGAGGAGCAATTTCATCTTATGTTTTTTTAAAGCAAGATTGACTTAAAATGTTCCCATAAGCCTCACTGGTAAAGGTCATGGGGTCGCAGGCATGAGTCCTCCTATACATATATGATTTAGGCCCCAGGAAATGCCAGCCATTTTTAGCTGTCATGGGACAAAAGGGTTCCAGGAAAAACACTTACTCTTGAGAAACGTTTTGCTTGATACAAGTGGCCATTAACCCTGTACAGCTTGCGCCATCTGCGTGCTCCCCTCCTGTACATGTTTCCTGATAAAAAGATATTCAATTAGATAAATACATTCAAAACAACCTTTTCCCCATTGTCAGTTTTTTTTCTTAATGAGAAAAAAATAAAATTAAAGATTGTTGTGTGCTCTTTAAGAGTTTGGGTTTAGTTTTTTTTTCGGCACATTTAAGATCTCTTTACACTTGATGTTCAGATCTTTTTGCATATCAGAATTTTTGTTGGGAGGGGGGGGGGTGGTTTGGAGAATCTTTCTACAGCGTTTCAGTTCAAAAGTCCCTGTTTTCTTCAACGACAAGTTTCTTGGGATAATGTGGTGATATCTTGGCTGTGAAAATATGTGAGGCAGGGGAAATCACAGAAGACAAGGGCATGAAGATGGACACTTAATATTGCAAACATCTTGGCTAGGAAAATACATCAGGCAATTACTGATTTAAGACTCGACATCATAGCACACCGGGCATACCCACAGATGCTCCATCTCCCCATCAAATGATGTAAAATGCAAATGCTAACTGTTCCCCTAGCACACTAATTTAACACATGCTGATCTCTTCCTCTCATCCGTCCCTCCCTGCCAGATCCATTTTTAATTCCTCGTTTAAACATTTTTGCCCATGTTTTTTCATCTAATCTCCTGTCTTTTGCAGAAAGTCGTTCATATTTGGTCTTCAGAATATCTCCCTTGTCCAATATGAGTGTGCCTATAGCTTTCAATTTTGTAGCCAGAAAATCCCCTCTTGCATTCCCTCACATGTGGATTCATGTGGTTCCCTGCACTGTTGGCGTACTGATGCATGGTATCCACTCATGCCACATTAGTCCATTTTGAACCTTCCGCAATGCCAACTGAGAATCAGACACAATAACTCCTCTGGTAACTTTGTTTTCTGCTATCCACTTCAGAGCTGCAGTGGCTTTTTCAAGTGCTAATGGACTCCCGTATGATTTCTGAGAATATCGGACACATCTTAGAAGTGCTATTCTGCAGAGAGGTTGCCACAACTGATGAGCTCTGACAAAATGAACAAATACTCAGGACGAACAATGAAGACATACAACAAGTGGAACTTACTGTCTTCCCCAATACAAGGAAGTCCAGGTCTTTCGGGCACATTGGGAAAAACTGCACAAATAAAACCAAATACACAATATCACACTGTTCTTTTTAAATTTACAAGCAGAAAACATTGTTTTGAAATTTATCTTCTTGTCTTCTCTTCCACCTTGTACTTCAGCGAAGTGTCGGGGGAAGATGTAATGTTCGCTGATGAGCTCTGTCAAAAGCACTATTAAGATTGATGTTCATTTTTGTAAGACTGTTTTTTATGCCATCAATCTACGTTTTACGAGGTCTTTCTCACGCACTATACCCGTTGTAACGTTTCATGTGCCTCACTGTGGTAAATAGTACCAAGGCATTCTTGTTAGGTGTCCAAACCACTTCATTTGTTTTCTTTAAAGACCTGTAAGACTGGCTTTATTCCAAGCATTCGTCTGATTTCCTGATTTAATATTCTCTTTGCTGCAGCTCTTCTAAGACATTTCATCTTCGTTGTCACAATTTTACGTTCATTAAAGGATGCAAGTGTCCAGGTTTGACACTGAAAGCATAGTGTTGGCCAAAAAATAGTTCTTATAAGATTCTCTTTAGTACTCCGGGGTATCTGCTTGTGTGTCAACAGGGGAGATTGTTCCGCCAGTACCTGATAAACTTTGATACATCTCGAGCTAATTTGTCCAGTTTGTGAAAATTGCTCAAAAATACTTGAATTTCTATGTTTGTCTGAAGGCTTTGATTTACATAATTGTTTATAAATAAATTTGTAAATATTGTGTGGTTGGACATGGGCAGGAAGGGAGTGGGGGGAGGGTATACATTTCCACATAGGAATTGCTACATAGGAGATTGGCATCCAGCGAATAAATAGCCACTATATGGACAGGAATCAAGCAAATCCCACAAAGTATCCAATTTCACCTCTTAAAACCTGATGGCCTCATTGAGTTCAATCTGAGAAGATATGGTGCAAGAGTCCCCTGTGAAGCATGAGCAATATCAGTTTACACTCTATCTCTGCACAGATAACTCATAGATTTCATGCAAATGGACAAACAACCAGGACTTTCCGTCACAGCTCACTGCTGGTGAATGAAGAAGAAAGAGAAGTCTCCTTCTAATGTGGGTAACCAGTTCTCTTTGTGAGCCTGTTTATGTCAAGATTTTCTAGATTTATCTAATTTTTTAACACAGATATATAAGGGTACCCGGCAGTTACAAAGTATCCAGCAGTCTAATGTTGGTGGATATACATAATTCATCTTAAACCTAAACTATTACAAATGCAACATTTTTTATCACGTTGAGCAGCCCACAATGAGAGTGACTTCCCTTCCCATTTATGCCTCGATATGGTGTAGCACTTGCACTATGTCGCACAACTGTATGCAGCATATAAAAGAGGCTACATACAGTCATGGGACATAGGCTGAGGTTATGCAGAGGGGGGTTGGGGTTAGGCCCAGTTGTACGTGTTTTGGGAAGGTTAAAAGCTCACAGTATAGAAGACGCGATATCGCCAGCAACAAGGAGTTAACTAAGGAAAACACAGTTTTGAAACACATAATTGTTTACAAATAAAATGACCAGAACTGGCTAAGTGATTCCTCTGTGGCTTTCGCTTGTATGTGTCATTGATCAGATAGGTCTCTGCCTAAATTTCTTGTTTCCTGACTGCAACTTCCTCATGTGCCAACTCTACAATGAAGGTCGCCTGAAACTAATCTCCATGTCTTCTTTTTCTGCTGTGTTTGCTATTTGAAAAACAAAAATAAAGCAGCAGTTGGCACATTGTGTTTTACAGCTAGGCTGTGATATCTGCACTTGACCAATTTTGAAAAATTCTATCAAAAACTTGATCTTTGACAATACTACTCACTCACCATGTATGTTGAGTTCTGTATCCTTGTTCACCTCATACAACCTGATGGCCTCATTGAGTTCAATCTGAGAAGATATGGTACAAGGGTCCCCTGTGAAGCATGAGAAATATCAGTTTACACTCTATCTCTGCATAGATAACTCATAGATTTCATCTCTTATGATTAACAGTAATCAGATTGCAAAATCCCTGTGTGGGTTCCAGGGCCCTATTATAGGGAAAACAATAATAGACCCACTGCCTACCCAAAAGTATGTCGTAAGAGTCGACTAATTGGGAGCTTCCTTTAAAGTCAGAGTGCATCTGCCTGTGAGGCTAGGAACCAACAGTCTGCACATAAAGTAGTCAGATCTGTCAAATGGATGCACATGCAACACTCAGGTTCTGGAACAGGACTGCAGTCCAGAAGTGGACGAACAACCAGAACTTTCCGCCAGAGTTTACAGCCGGTGAACGCAAAGAAGAAAAATAAGAGTGCAAAAGTTAGCAAGACTAGGTCAATTTTTATGAGGTTAGCAGAACAGTTCTCTTCCCGGTAAACTGTTCATTTCCAAACTAAAAATGAAAATGAACTAAATTATATTAGTTATGTAATGAAACCCTGAGAGCCGCAGTGGTCGAGCGGCTAGATGCTTTCCTGTAGATCAGAAGGTCGTGGGTTCGGTTCCTGACAGGGGTGCCAGACTTTTTTTCAAAAATGACTTTGGCTTTCATGTCAACCCAGCCTTGAGTGGGTACCGGGTAGAGTCCTGGGAAGTAAAGGTGGCCAGCATGATGCTGACCACAACATCCACCAAATGCTGTTATGTCTATAAAATATCGGCTAGCCCTATATACTCAATTCACCTGAAAGGCATGAAAAGGGGTCTTTTACTTTACTTGTAATGAAACCCTGGAATGATGAACTAAAAAAGAAGTAAAATACAGTCAGGTTTAAACTACACATGAACTGCACTTTCTTCAGAAAACAGAAGTAGTTTGTCAAGAAAAAAAATCAGTGGTTTAGAAAGCAGTTATAGAAAGCTGGTTCATGGAAGATGAAGTAACAATCAGTTACTGCACTTATGGAAAGCTGGTTAATGGAAGACTTCCAGGCAGGCAGTCAGTTACTGCACTTAGGTAAAGTTGGTTAATGGAAGACTTCCAGGTAGGCAGTTAGTTACTGCACTGAGGGAAAGTCGGTTAATGGAAGTGAAGCAGCAATCAGTTACTGCACTTATGGAAAATTGGTTAATGGAAGACAAAATAGCAATCAGTGACTGCACCGATGGAAGATAAAACAACAATTTATCCCTAGACTATACATACATACATACATACATACATACATACATACATACATACATACATACATACATACATACAGATGAGAGTCAAACAGGCACAAATCCCGAAATATGTGTTCAACCGTATAGAAAGCACAATAGGCCATCACAGAACGGTTACGAAGTAACACATAGTCCAGCTTAGTTGTGTCTGTTACAATGTTAAGTAAGCTGCAGTGATAGATTAAGTAGGATAAGCTAACAGTAACAGCAGTAGCTGTAAGTTGTTACGACTAGATTAGTAGTAATTAATGTAATCCATGCAAATTCTAAAACGATTTACTTTAGATAGTTTGATCTTCCACGCAACAGCGAAAGGTAACCCACTTTGATAACAGAAGATCAAGAACCCTTCCAGCTTCTCCCCCTTATTTCTGTGTGAAACGTTAGGCTAGTGATCCTGTCATACCTTTTTATTCTTCCTCTTTTGTGCGAATCACCAGTTTACGAATGGTCATAGTTCATAAGTAATCATCATCAATTATCTTTATGCCTAGAGGCACATGAGGCTTCAGAGAGGACTGTCTATGCTTTCCTGTCCTGTGCAATCTTCAGTGCAGTTTTCTGATGTCGCACCAGGTCACTTTCCATCGTTCGTCCACATGTTGTTTTTGGGTGCCTCTGGTATCCACGTGAGAGTTGTTTTGGCAGGTATATCAGGATTCATTCTCATTACGTGGCTAAGCCATTTCCACCTTTATTTGGTTATCATACTTTTTAAAACACAATGGCTTGAATCAATACAGAAGTCCACAGTGCGTGGAGTCACATTTATTTTTGTTCCGGGACACGCAGGCGTCGATAGAAATGAAAGAGCTGTCAGGTTGGCTGGATCCGATATCACTACCGACGGTAAGCCTATGGATCATGCTGATATTATCAATGCCCTCAGAGAAATGGGAAGGATAGAGGACTTTGGTGCCAGTGAATCCACATCACTCGCCAGAATGGCAGACTTGGGAATTAAGATCGGCACAGCAAAAAACGAGACGCACACCAGACACGCTAGAAGACTTGTTAATCAACATAGAACTGGTACTATTAGCCATCGGACGTTGGGGTTCATACTGAGGGGAGGATCTGAGCACCTATGGACATGTCCGGAGTGCAATGAGGATAACCCAACTAACTAACTAACTAACTAACTTATCCCTAGACTTTACTGCTGGACACTATATTCTAAGTATGTACACTATATCCCTAGATTTTACTGCTGGGCACTATGCACTAAGTATGTATACTACATCCCTTGACTTCAACACTGTACATGATACACTCATTATGTATACTACATCCCTAGACATAACCTCTAGACACTACTGTATGCACTCATTATTTATACTATATCCCTAGACCTAACCTCTAGACACTACTGTATGCACTCATTATGTATACTATATTCCTAGACACTACTGTGTGCACTCATTAAGTATAGTATATCCCTAGACTTAACCTCTAGACACTACTGTATGCACTCATTATGTATACTATATTCCTAGACACTACTGTGTGCACTCATTAAGTATAGTATATCCATAGACTTAACCTCTAGACACTACTGTATGCACTCATTATGTATACTATATTCCTAGACCTAACATCTAGATACTACTATATGCACTCATTATGTATAGTATATCCCTAGACCTAACCTCTAGACACTACTATATGTACTCATTATGCATACTATATTCCTAGACCTAACCTCTAGACACTACTGTATGCACTCATTATGTATAGTATATCCCTAGACCTAACCTCTAGACACTACTATATGCACTCATTATGTATACTATATTCCTAGACCTAACCTCCAGACACTACTATATGCACTCATTATGTATACCATATCCTTAGACCTAACCTCTAGACACTATGCACTCATCAAATATAGTGTATACTTACAGTTTCATTTTTTATTTTAGTCTAAACCCTGGAGAATAGTAAATGCACAAACCATGCATACCATTTCCCTGGTCTAGTGAGTCTACACAAACAACAGAATCGTGACAGCCTACCTTCCTCATCTATCCATTTCACAGTGAAAGGCTGGGCATCCTCAAATTTGCAGATGTCTCTAATCTCCACACAAAAGTCTGTGTATCTGACATCATTTTTTATGCAGGTCACCAGAATATTGCTACAAAAAAAATTGATGAGAACAAGTTGTACTGAAAATACTGAGGTGTAAATTTTCTAGTTTTTTGTGTTCGCTGGCTGTAAGCTGCTGTGGAAAGTTCTGGTTGTTCATCCACTTCTGGATTTCAGTCTTGTTCCAGAACTTGAGTTTACCGTGCACATCCGTATTGTAGATCTGTCTTATTTGTATATATAATAAACAAACAGACAATGTACTGATTGGCACTCGAAAGCTATAACTACTGTGCTGGGAATCGAACCCGCCACCTCCAAATGATGTGGGCGCCTCGCTATGGTAAACAAGTCCACTAAGAACATGACCAATAAAAAGGTGTCTTATTTGTATGCACGGTTCCTCGCCTCTCAGGCTGATACACTGACTTTGAATAAAACACCTAATTCAAGATCAGCTCCAGCTGACAGGCCATGCTGCTGACATCATCAACCCGGGCTAACTATACGTTAATGCAGCATTCCTCAAACTATTTTCGTCGGGCTTAAAAAAAAATATTTGTGGTAAACCTACCCTTAAAGCAGTTTGAATACTTAAGAGAAGAAGAAAAAAAAACAGTGCAATTTTATGTCATATTTGGAAAAATTCTTGATTATTGCTACAGCACCCCTGACATACACTCACGGTACCTCTGGGAGCTGAGGCACATAGTTTGAGAAACACTGTGTTAATGTATCGTTAGCCCGGTTTGGTGACAGCAGCAACAGGCCACCAGTTGAACCACCCTGACCTAAGGTGTTTATGTGAAAACAAAAAGTCACCAGTCTGTGTCACAGTAGTGCTAAATTACATGAGCAACCAGTCTAATGAAAATCCTCTTAGTCATTTCTCGTTATGTGAATGGTAGGCTGGTTGAGTTGAGTTAAGTCAAATTTTGACATCACAGAACTTAAGGCATTCCAATGCAAGCTCTGCCCTTATCTTCAGCAGCCAGCGCAGAGTTCTAATACTGATGGTACAGGTCAAAATTTGGTTGTATGTCCGTCTTGCCTTTCCTCTGAGTCTAGTGACCCTCTGGTTACACACAGGTGCCTCATTCTCTCCAGGCCATAGTCATCTTCTTTCTCTACTGATTCCCTTGCTTGTTTCCACAGGGCCTTGACCACATCTGCCTTGTCGTGTATCAATTCACCACCAAGTGGTGCAGATTCAGCCGATCTGTCTGCTTGTTCTTTACCCACCCCGCCGGTATAGCCTGGAGAAAAGATCCAAAGTATGCTCACTACCCGTGACCTTCTCAGTTAAGCTTGCCACTCTGCTCGAAGCATCCCTGTCCACACTTTTCTCAGTATGCTTTCACAATCTGTTACAATTACAACATGTTCTCTAGCCACCTGAGAGCTGCAGTTACCACCTCCACCTCCATTCTCATGCTAGATGTTTTGGTAGGTTGGTATAACTATTCTTTGCTTGCCACACAAGAAGAAGAATATGAAGAAGAAGAGCAAATACAAACATATATTCAAATAAATTAGTAACAAATATGGTACCCATTGTATCCAACTTTGAGGCGAACAGCATTTTCCCACTCCTCACTGTTGATGGTTGGCATCCTTGGTGCTGTGATCATTGGAGGAAAATAACATTTTGATTTTAAAAGCTTGAACAAAATATGGAAAACTAATTTGTTTCATTTTAAAAACAAGTTATGCTATTTCAATTTCTACACTTGCCAGGTCCTTAAGAAAGAAAATAGAAAAGTTATAGAAAGATTCTCAGAATATCTTGGACAAAGAAGAGGAAAAATACTGACATCTTAAAAGATCTGATCATCAAGGAGGATTGGCTAATAAACAGCACCCTGTTTCAGAAGCTGAAATATTTTGGTCATATCAAGCGCCACAACAGATTGGAGAAAATAATAGCAAAAGGCATGGTACCAGGAAGGAGGGGCAGGGGCCAACCAACACAAAGATGGGCACAGGATATAAGTGACTCCTTGAGTATGAAAGTACATGAGGCAGGAGAGCTGGCGAGAGACTGAGTTTCAGGCAGACTGTGATGAGAGCAATTTCTGCAAAGGACCTGCTACATGATGATGATGACATATGCCAGTGACAGGTGGAGAACCAGTAAAAACATGGGAGAAAAATTAAATGCATTTGAAAACAAATGCCTCAGGAAAATGTTGAATATAAAAGAGGGTGAATTTGAGAAGAGTTCATAAATAAGATAAATGTGTGGTAACTACATTTACTTTATAACTACAGTTATAAGGGGCTCTTTGGAGAAGCTGTCAAGCCATTTGTCTCACGCTCTGAAGGTGGCGGGTTTGTTTCATGGCTGTGGCGTTCCCTGGGGATCATCACCGGAGCTATGAAGGTGGATGTGGTCAAGGCCCTTTGGGAACAAGCAACGGAACCAGTAGAGAAACGAGATTATAATGGCTCACTACACTCAGAGGAAAGACAAGATGGACATACAACCAGATTGTGACCTGTACCATCAGTATTGGAACTCTGCGCTGGCTGCTGAGGATGAGTGCGGAGCACACATGGGATGCCCTGAGTGCTGTGATCTCAAATCTTGACTCACCTCACCAGAGCTACGGAGGTCGTGCTCTGTGCGACACTCTCGTCAAGCAGCTAGCTGTTCTGCAGAGAGAGACTGAGACACTTGTGATGAAACCTGGGGCAATTAAGTTGATGCTCTCACCTTTAGCTTCAAAGTTATAAGACAAAGATGATGGTGATATACTGAATACACTCTGAGAAGAAACAAGCAGAGAATCAGTAGACAGGCAGTGAAGTCGGAAATAAATATACTGATCCTAGGACTGATTAAACGAGGAAATCCTTTAAAAAAAAGGTTACATTGTTTATTTGACGGATCAAAATCCTGGCACACAGGTGTAACCCATAAGTGCTCCGTTCTACTTCTAACTCAAGCCTGAGTCTGAAGAATCTCAGCGTAGTGCACAAACTCCACTGCACCGGCGAGGATCCTGAAATACTTTTGGTAGATTTTGTTACCTCTGAATTTTAGCCAGGCAGCACTGTTAGGCTGCTCTTTTTGATTTCCAACTGCCAATGGATTTTTTTTACGTGCGCTAGAATACACACGGGTGTCCAATCTTAGTACCCAAAGACCAGAGGAAATTACTAGAAGTTCACGTGAAAAAATCCCAACCCTCACCGGGGCTTAAACCCGGGACCTCCAGCACTCGAGGCGAACACCATACCTTGAAAACACTCAGCAAAAAAAGCCTTAAACAAATGCTAATGACAGAGGCAAAAGGTGTTAGACTGAATCCCATCCATGATATTGAAGGGAACGTACAAGATATATTGGAATAGCAGAATAGATCATATATGAGCCCTATGTGACATACAATGGCATAACAGGGCAATGATGATGAAGGTTTTGGTTTGTATATACACAAGAAAAGCTTGCATCTAACAAAGATTCACAGGGTCAATGTCTGAGTAGTTGATGGGATATGTGTTAGTGCAAGAGCAAGCTTATATGTTCTGTTCTGGATGCTAAAGGTATTATCATAGTGTTCTAATTCCAATAATAAATAATGGTTCACAAACAGGAACTAAATTATTCCTACTAACAGTAATACTAGTGTGGCCTTCTTCACATACATGCTGGAACTAAATTACTTACCATAACTAATTAATGGTTTGGCCTTCTTCACTCAGATAATGTTATTGAAACTAGGATAGTTCTCATGAGTTATAACCCAGCCTTCTTTATAAATGTAACTAAATTACTTACTTCCCATAACCCAGCCTTTTTTACAAATGGAACTAAATTACTAAATAACTTACTTCTTATAACCCAGCCTTCTTTACAAATGGAAATCCAGCTGCGACTCGGTGCAGCCCACGGTCAGTGTTCGAAACCGGGCGGCTCCCGGGGTTCACCCAGCCTCTAAGAAATGGGTACCAGAGTTGATGCTCTGGGATAAATGGAGGAGCGTCACTGTAGCTACAGAGTTACGTGCAAACAGCGACACAGACGGACAATTCTTTTTAGCTGTCCGTGCTGGTGGCAGAGCACTTATAACAGTGTGCAATGACGCTGGTTCACATCTCCCGACTTTACCTTTACCTTTCAAATGAAAATAAATTACTTAATTACTTACTCCCCACAACCGAGCATTCTTTACAAATGCAAATAAATTACTTCAGTACTAGTACTTACTTCTCACAACCGAGCCTTCTTTACAAACAGAACAAAATTACTAACTTACTTACCTGCCACAAATAGAAGTAAATTACTAAGCCTTATTTACAAATGTAACTAAATTACTAAATTAGGCTCTCCTCCGAACTTCGTCCCCATATTATGGCCGCCAAACAAAAACCCTAACATGGCCTCAGTCGTGTGTAAAATGTGAAGTGCCTGCCGAGGAACAAATCACGGCAAAACTAGGATTGCCTCCGAATAATTGGCCAATATTATCGAGGGCAAACAAATGCTTTAACAGTGTCTCAGCAATATGTTAATTGTGGACCTGTTTCTGCGAATATGCCGCACCGCAGACAGTATCCCTCGCGCCACTGGGATAGGGGGGGGGGGCTAAACTAGATGACTGGGACTCACGAGCAAATAAATTGGAGGAAGTTGCAGGAGATGTGGTAGCTGCTGCTCGTGAGTCGCAGCCATCTGGGGGATAAGCTCGGCATGAGTTAATCAGAAGAACAATATCGCTAACCTGCGTCGAAGCGGAAGCGGATGATCTCCACGTCATGTCGCTATTTTTATGTGTATTGTTGTTTCCTGAAATTGTCAACGGAGAGTAATCCTAGTTAGGGTATTTGACAGCCATAATATGGGGACCAAGTTCGGAGGAGAGCCCTAGATTAAATTACTTACTTTCCATCATGATCCTAGCCTATACAGACTGGAACTAAAAAAAAAAAATCATTTCCCAGCCTTCTTTATAGACTGGAACCAAATTACTACTTCTTACAATTAGTTTAAGTTAGTTTAACTCGAGTTTAACTCAGTATAGTAATAGTCCGTCTCAGTTACTTAGTAACTTACTACAGTTCGGCATTCTTCACAGACTGGAACTAACTACTAAATACTTCCTAAAACTTAATAATAGTTCGGTGAGTTCGGGCCTCTTTAGTTATTTACAGGTTGGAACTAAATTAAAAATTACTTCCCATAACTAATTCCTCAACATCATCTCATCTAGTACATGAGAACTTGAAACCTGCTTCTTACTTCCCACGGCCGCCAACTGTAGTAAAACAGTTGAACTTTTTTTCTCACTCCCACTGTATATAATAAAGTATATTCTTGTGTTAACCCAAAGTGACTCACCGACAAGTCTTGACTATTTACCGGCAAGATACCCGTATGTGAATACACAAAAGTATGTAATTTTGGTGCAACGTTGCAATAATACGTCCCTGGAAGTCAGAAGTCCATCAACAAGTTGTAGAAGTTGGGAGGTAAGACGATCTCAGATGAGGTAACAGAAACAGGAAGTGCAAGAAACAAGTCCAGGGTTGCCAGATAAAAACAAAACTTTATTTTATGCCAAACCGTTACTAAAAATATGCCAGAAAATGCCAAATAGCGTGTAACATTGTACTCACTTCACATCAAAAGCTCTAGATTAAAGTCTTCACTGTCATCCTTATTGGAACCAGTGGAAGATACAGCGCAAACCTTTTTGAATGTAAAATCTTTAAGCATTTCCTCAGATGGGATTACGTTTTTGCAGTTCATCTATAATGATGGCATTTTTCTTGATGCAAAAGTCATCAAAAAGGTCATCCCTAAGTGCAGGCGATATAATGTTTTTTTTTTTTTTTAATTACGCATGAACATTTAGTTCTATGCAACAGTATGTGCTCCAATGTACTCCCCCGACCATGCGCTCTCATGATTTCACTTAGATGATCATTTGTGCGTATTGCACAATGACAGGTCATGCCTACAGCAAGTTGCAACTCTGCTGCCTTTAACGTTATCATTACTTTGCCTGGAAGTCATTGTTGTAAAAAACTGTGACTGGCTTTTTGACGGAGTTTCCATCCTTTGTTATTCGGATTTTTCATGATTTGATATGCTACTAATTCTTGGTGCAGTAGTGCACTGACAGTTTATAATATGCTGCCTCTGATTCGTCTGAAGATCTTTTGAGCGTGGGTATGTTTTCTTCCAGATACTATTATACTTGCAATGTCATAAGATGCTTTCCATTTTTTGGATGACGTGGCAATTGGTAAAAGAAATAAAATCTATCACAGATAGAACTAGGTCTATATCCTCTCTATTTTCTGCCCTCAGGTAGTTTCTGAACAGTCTGAATTACTTGGTATCTGTGGTGGGTTTTGGTTTTATATCCCACATTTATTCTAGTATATTAAAATAAATTACAGAGGGCCTTGGTTTATCGAAGTCACGATCCATTTAGGAAAGACAACAAATACAATAAGAAATGGCGCGAATCTCTATAAGTCCGTACCAGGACATCACAACAAAGTCAGACTGAAAAAAAAAGATGTTAACTATTGGTCTATATTGCCAGGAAAAACCCAAAAAGGCCAAAATATGTCAATTCATTATCTTATGCCAGTTCAATTTCAAATATGCCAGATTTGTGGAATCTGGCATAAAAAATGCCAATATGGCAACCCTGGAAACAACAGTGAGTTTCGTACTGTAAGACTTTCGAACTTTTGTCAGTCACAGTTAAATCAAAAAAAAAAGGTTAGTTGCGTATCCTTTACAGGACGTTGCAGAACCAATCCCAGCAGCTCCTGGCTGTTGTGTGGTTTCTCTAGGCAAATTTACGTCCAGGAGTTTGCCACATAGTTTTCTGATACCAATGTCGAAATCAACGCTAGACGCATGGCCTGCAGCTGGGATCGAACCCGGTAACCCGGCATTACAAAGCATTCGCATCGACTTAGCCACAGAGCCGACATTGTTGAATCAGGACAAGTATTAATAGAATACCATCATCAATCAAGAACCGACATTGTTGAATCAGGACAAGTATTTTATAAAATATCATCATCAATCAACAAGTCAACCTGTGTAACGTTGACCCCGGTCAAAATGGACGCTAGGCATGGGGCTCTGTTCGGAGCCGAGACAAATTTTTTGCTTCTGCCGGACGGTGGCTGATGCATTTTTTGCTCCATTTATAGACTGGATATAGTTTCGTCGCCCAGCTACTGAGTTAAATGCAAGGCGTGACACTGGGAGCTGCGAAATTTCAATTGTAGATTCAGAAAATGGCCCGATGCCTGTTGTCGCAATATTGGTGGTGCCCGTATGTGATTAAAATTGATCGCGTGGGCAAATGCTGATCTGTTGGTGACTTCTGCTACCATCAGTGATGAACTGCATTTCTAATGTCGGATTGTTTGTGTTAGCATTTCGGATGGCTGCCGTATGCTTTAATGCGTGTGTATGCTAGTGCATATGCTGAGACAGCAGTCTGTCAAATCTTTCCACAAAGGGACTGTGATAAACATTCTGTGTGTTTTTCGCTGGCACAGGAGCGGAGCAAAGATGGGGTGACCCGTTTGCTTTGAAGCTGAAACTAAGACTACCAGACTACCAGACCTGACTACCAGTGAAGGGAGTGAGTGCAGAGAGTGACCAGCGGGTGCCACGGAGGATGAAGTCCAACAGTTGATTCGCTACAATTCACGCCCAGGTGATCTGATTATCTATATAGATGGTTCGGTGGTGAGAGGAAAGATAAGTGCCTGGGGGTTTGTAGCGAAAGCCACTGGAAAATATTTAGTGCAAGTCAGCCTCGCATCCGACACCACAACGTCTAGCATAAGAATGGAGGATGGAGGCGGTAACTGCAGCTCTCCGGTGGCTAGAGATCACGGGTAATTGTAACAGACTGAAAGTATGCTGAGAAAAGTGAAGACAGGGATGCTTCGAGAAGAGTGACAAGCTTCACTGCAAAGATCACTGGTAGTGATCTTTTCTCCTGGTCAAGCCGGCGTGGTGGATAATGAACAGGCAGACAGATTGGCTGGATCTGCACCACTGGGTGGTGAGCTGATGCATATCAAGGCCCTTTGGGAACAAGTAACAAAATCAGTAGAGAAACAAGATTATTATGGCCTGGAGAGAATGAGGCACCTGAGTGTAACCAGAGGGTTTGGCCGACTCGCTGCACTCAGAGGAAAGGCGAGAGCGACCTATAACCAGATTGTGACCGGTACCATCAGTATTGGAGCTCTGCGCTAGTTGCTGAAGATGAGGACGGAGCACGCATGGGAATGCTTCGAGTGCTGTCATGTCATTTCTTGACTTACTAACTAACATTATCAATCAGTAGGTCCTTTACATAACGTCTCTCTCTCTGTCTCTCTGTCTCTCTCTCTCTCTCTCTCTCTCTCTCTCTCTCTCTTTATGGATCTTCTGAAAATATTCTTTTTCTAGTCATCTCTCCAGCCCCATGTGCTTTCAACGCCAATGCATCTTTAATGTCCAGTTTCCATCTTTGCGGAGGTCGACCCCTGCCTCTCTTTCCACAAACTGCACCCGTCATCACCTACAAATTATTATTTTGTTACTTTATTAACCTTTCATCACCGTCTTTTCCAAGCCACCATAAAGTTTTATGTGGCCAAAATACTTAATTTGTCTACCTGTAAATGTCATGATCATGTGCCATGCCGACAGGCCTGTGTGGTCACAATTTCCCCATCCTACACGATCAGCAGTAGAATCAGGAATCAACTCGGTGCTCTTATCGTGTCCCTTGGTGGACGAACCATCAACGTGTTTACCTCTTTGTTTTCCTCTGCTGTCTTTCAGTCGTTCATGCCATTTGTCACCGAGTTCTCGAGTCTTGTCCTCGCCTTGAAATATGCCTTTGTAAGTGAACTAACCAAGCTGTTGCAATGACATGTGCTTGTATCGTCTTACCTTCTACTTTATACATCATGCTCTGGTCTGTCAATTTAGACTTTTCTCCAGTTCAACTTTATAGATTTAAAAAAATATAAATATTTGGTATTTTAAAGTCCTGAGACAAATTGGGCTGCATAAAGTTCTCTGTAGCCTGTTTGAGTTCATTTGTCTTTCCATTTCTAGGAATAGGAGGTTTAAACAACGGATCAACATCATGGCACATGGGTAGCAACCCATAAGTGCTTAGTTCTTCTTCTAACTCGTCTGAGTCAGAAGAAGAATTGCACAGTGCACAGCCTCTGTAGCGCCGGCGAGCATCGTGAAATTACTTTGGGTAGATTTTCAACTGCAAATTTTACCCAGGCAGTGCCGTTAGGCTACTCTTTTTAATTTCCAACTGCCAAGGGAATTTTTTTACGTGCGCAACAATGCACACGGGCGTCAGATTTCGATACTCAGAGACCACGGGCAATTACTAGACCTCCATGTCTACGTGAAAAAATTTCAGCACTTATCGGGGATTGAACCCGGAACCTCTAGCACTCGAGGCGGACACATTGCCTCGAGACCACGCAGTACCCTGTTAGCATTATATAAATTCACAAAATGACAACACAAAGGATAACACAAAAGATAACACAATGCTCAGTTAATGCTATTGTTTACTTGCAGCCTCCATCTCCATCTTGGTAAAATATTGTGTACACTGTGTAACAGAAGCACCGGGAACAACAATGAAACCAAACGACTGTGCTGCCACCGTGACTTCCCCGCTGTGTTTCTTGGGCAAGCAGGGGCGGTAATTCAGAACCGGACATCTGCAAAGTCTCTCCATTCAGCTTCAAGTCTCTGAGGAGACAAAGAAATGTTGCATGTGTGAAATACATGCAACCGCCCAAGCCAGTCGCCAAGGAACTTGATAATGATGGCCTCATGAGTATTGGGTAGATAGTTCTAGGCCTATATTTTATAGACAAATCGGCACTACGTTGGTGATGTGGTCAATATCACGCCGGTCGCCTTTACTTCCCAGGAATTTACATGTCACTTATTTTAGACTAAGTCAAAGTGGGTTAAAAAAACCGAAAGTTTCTTTGGGATTTGAATACACGGCCTTCAGGCCCTTAAAGGACCGATAGAAATAACATTCTAGAAACTTTCGAATAAATGTTCCGTCCACTTTATCAGCAGCCAGTGTAGTTCCAATTTTATTGTTTTACATACAATCTCCTAGTCCTTAAAAAGATGGTCGATTCTGAGATGAAATGCTACAGAAATATTCTCATAATACCTTGGACAAAGAAGAGAATAAATATTGACACTGTAAGAGATCTGAATATCAAGGAAGTTTGGCTAATAAACAGCATCCAGTCTCGGAAGCTGAAATATACTGGTCGTAAAAACTATCACGGCGGATTAGAAAAATAGTAACAGAAAGCATGGTGCCAGGAAGGAAGGGCAGGGGCCGACCAACACGAAGATGGGCACAGGATATAAGTGACTCGTTGAGTATGAAAGTACATGAGGCGGGAGAGCTGGCGAGAGACCGAGTTTCTTTCAGGCAGACTGTGATGAAAGCGACGTTCTGCAAAGGACATGCTACAGGATGATGATGACATGCAATCTGATGACAAGATGTTTTTTTTTTTCTTCCTAGTACTTAGTCTCACCCCTTATTCTCTAGCCCTGTTCTGCATTGGGGTGTCAGTATTTGAAGAGGCATCAGATGAGAGACTTGGTATATGCTATGTTAGTTAGTTGCATATAATTTACAGGACGTTGCAGAACCAACCATAGCATTTTTTTTGCTGTTGCGGTTTTTTCTAAGCAAGTTTACATCTATTTGCCATGCTTTCTGGATGTCGGCTTCTCAATACCACAGTCGAGACCCAAAAGCAAGGCGCAAGGGGCCCCCAGTTGGGGTCGAAACCCCCCCCCCCGGGGTTTGAACGCTTTTGCAACGCCTAAGCCAAGACGCCTATGATTTCTATTTAGATGCTGGTATTTATTGCCCCGGGTTTCCCTCCACTATCGTTTGGCCCCGGTCGAAACCCCTACCCTAAACCCTTGTGTCTAAGTGGGCCCAGCTTCGTCGTAAAATTTCGCTTAATTCTCTCAAAAAATGGCAATTTCCCCTCGTGGGTTTTGCGTTATTCCTTTTAAAAACCTAAGGGGTCTTTGTGGCAAGGGGGGTCAAACCCCGTGCCTTTGGGGTTTTTGAAGGGGGTGGGTTCGTTTCCCCGGGGGGCCGTTCAGTCTACAAGTGCCCAAATTTTTTAGGAGATTTTCAGTGGAAAAAGAGCCGGGGGCTACAGATCGTGGGTCTGTGTTCGCTCTCGGCAGGTAACTATTATCTGAGGTTTCATGTTTTCAGCTTTTCGATGACCCACAAAAGCATAACATCTGTAAAAAAAAATTTTCTGGGAATTAGGGAAACCCAAGGGGCTTTAAACCCCCCAAGAAAAATTTAATTTTTAAACCCCATTAAAAAACATTTGATTTTCCAATAATCTTTGTAGGGGGCGGAAAAATGGAGAAAAACCAAAAAAAACTCCCAATAAAATTCAGATATCCCTTTAAATGGTTTCATTTCGAAGAAAAGAGGGAAATTAAAAAGGCATTTATTTTAAAAAACTAATGTAGAGCTTTGGGAAAAAAGTAAAAAAAGCTCCAGGTTTGGGAAAAGGGCACGGGGGGGGATAGGAAAACACATTGAGAAAAAACCCGGGGAACGGGATAACTAGAAGTCTTTTTTTGAACCCAAAAGGGGCATAGGGAAAAAAGGAAGGCCAAAAACATATGGGGAGAGAGTGGGGGAAAGAAGTTCGAAAGATAGGGAGACATGGGGTGGGGGGGGGGGGGGTTCTGCGAGGCAAAAGGGTTGAACGA
>CAJHNH020001794.1:30619-138119 GCA_905116865.2 Candidula unifasciata | reverse complement strand
GAGCACGGGGTAGACCAAGAACAAGATGGAAGGATAACATCAGAGAAACTCTACAACAGCACGATGTGCCTATGGTCGAGGCAGCCAGAAGAGCTAGAAACAGAACCTTATATCTCCCTCGACACCCACAGCGGTAAAAGAGGAAGTGAAGAAGAAGAAGAAGAAGAAGAAGAATACATCATTTCTTATTGATTCTGATATGCTGTCCTGTATGTTTGTTTATGTGATGTAAACAGTTAGTTTTTATACTTTAGTATCACAAAAAGTGTGGTAATTTTTTCAATTAATTGATATTTCAACATAAATTTATAAATACATTAAAAAATATACAAGTATTTATAGTTCACTTATAATTCTTTTTTTTTTTACAGTACATTAAAAACTATTCAGTTATTATTCTGTCACTGTTGGTGTTGCCTCTGCTTGCTTCTTGTAATCAATTGGTGAGGTTTCTCTCGTCACTATTCAACAGTAATTAGCAAGCACTGAAGAGTTCTAACTGCCTTGATACTTTGTCTCCATAACAGTAATGCCCCCTGGTCAAATCGTTCACAATGCTCATCCATGACAGCTTCACCGTTCGACCTAAGTAAATCCAGATGAGAATAAAGCGAGTTGTTAAATCCATCTATCTATATACTTCTTGCCACTCCTCTGCATCTTGATGTTTCCATTCTTACGTCGCACGCTCTTGCAACTGGTCACGTTGGATTCATTCTGACCAGGTGGCCACACCATTTAAATTTTTTTTTTCAATAAATCTAATTTCGGGTTATTTTCCCACCATTCTAATTATATTTTCATTCTTTTTTTTTGGGGGGGGGGGGGGGGGGGGGGGGGATCTCTTCTTGTTGTGATGACTGCTTTTCTCAAACATCTCATCTCACACGTCATAAGTTTCGACTCTTCTTCTTTTGTTAATGCCCAGGTTTGGCATTGGTAACACAATGCTGATAAAAAGACTGCATTTGTGATTTTTATATTTTTTTAGTAACCGTTGGTAAAGTTGAAAGGTTACACTATTTGCCTGCTAGATTCTAGATTCGATCTCTCTGCCCAGTCTGCTGTCCGCTATTTCATTGTAATTATCAGATCTGTTGTTTCCAAGAGAATTGTCCATAGCTGACTAATATGCTAGCCATGCTGATTTTTCCTTGCCATACAACACGCAACGAACTCGTCACCATGAAGTAGTTTTTGAACTGGCGGATTAGCAAATGTTCCCTCTCTTGTTTCAGCTTCTCACAGTCTTGGAAATTTTCTGATGAGATATTTAAAAGCCCTATCTATGTTTCAATTGCCTTGACAAAGGTTCTTCACGAGACGCAGCTAAATGTTGAAGTTGAAGTTGGTAGAAAACAAAAATGATAAAACTTCTTGACTCTTTCAGTCTGCTCCTGATTGCGCGGTGACTATATCAAGTCCTTGTTTGTGTGCTGACTCTAGGTCGTTTTGTTTTTTGGAGGCCTTTGGTTGTGCCTTGATTACCGATCTTTCTATTTGTCCTTTCCTTTTTGCCTGTGTGAGCTGTTACGCACTCTGTCCGTGATTGTTCCTTGGCTGCTTCCTTGTACACCACATCGAAATCGATAAGCTTGTCTCTGAGCTCCAACCACACGGCCCCTTTCAGGGTCCCACTTAAAATCTTTTTTGTGCTTTTATTTTTTGCATCTTACATGTGTAAGTGCGTTGAGCGTTTTTTTTTTTTTTTTTTGGCCTTCTTTTTTTTGGTTTGGTTTTTATTTTTTTGGCCTTTTTTTCAATTTTTTATCCAGTTTTATTCTGGCCACACATGGTATAGAAGTAGTGAGGATGTGCGCAAGGGTAACAACAAAATATTGCTGACATCGAGAAGTGCTGTGTTCTCACAGTTCTTACTGCCAGGCTACAATGATTGCCTGAGTGGTCAATGTCATCTGATGAAATGGCCACTCCGTGCACTGCTTTTCTCCACTCACAGAGAAAGTAACAGCACTTGGTGTATCCACATTCTAGTCAAAGTTGATTTTGAGAGCTGCCATTAAACAAGAAATGTTGTGACACACAGAAAGATCGTCTCTTTGAAACAGAATGTCATAAACAGTTTCTAGTGGTCCCTATACACATAAATTCTGACATCTTCTGCCAAAGAGATTCCAGAGTCGCAATCTGGGACACAAAAGCTTATTATTCTTTTGGTAAATTCAGAATTCTTACTAGATCATTCGTGTCAGAGATTCACCTGGCCTGACAGATATGTGATTTGTCTCGGAAATATTTCAGTTAAGTAATTTTGTGTTTCTTGTTAATATTTAGGCATCCGTGGCTTAGGCGTTGGGATTCCGACTCGTGATTCTAACGTACTGCGATCAAAACCCATTGCTAGCTGTGCAGATTTTTATCATGGTATGGGGGGAGGGGGGGGGTCGCAGGTCAACCTAGCCCAAAATGGGTACCAGTGTGTATTTCCTGGGGAAGTAAAGACGGCCGGCTTAATGCTGTCCACATAACCCCCCTAGTGCCGATTGGTCTGTAAAATATAGGTGTTCTTTCAATATGCGAGATGCCCATAAGGCGTGAAAAGGGATCTTTATTTTTTTTAATATTTGAGTTATTGTATTTTTAAGTGGTGCGCTGATTAAGGCTCTCTGGCAGCAACGTTGTTGTTTGTGCTTGTAATAATACGAATCTGGCTGGTTCAACTTTTGGTTTAGTTTGATATCTTTGCAAAGCATTATCAGTGACCCCTGTGTATGTTGAGTGCACGCAGGCCGCGATCAATGGGGATGTCACAGCAACAGTATAGGAACTACATCATCAGGCGGTACACGCAATACCTTCATTATCAGCTAGTTGTTTGTCTGGGTTAAAGTTTAGAATTACACTGTTTGCCGTGAGCGCTTCAAGATCCTATTTTGAAAGAAAATAAATAGACCTACTGCCCCCTCTCTTCTTCCCCCGCCACTAAACAAGCGTGTCGTAAAAGGCAACTAATTTAAGGTTTGCTGAATTCGGATATGTTGGACCAAAAAGGCGAAGGTTTTGCAGCATGACTGTAAACCACAACAAAGTGTGCCAACCGCCCTGCAAAGGGTAAACACAGAAAAAGAAGTATATTACACTGTTGTCGGCATTTGTTGCTTTAGGATTATGAACGCAGTTTCATACTTCAGATATACCTGGTTTGATTCACCTACAGAAGATTTGGCACGTGACAGCCTTGGTTAGATTTTGACAACAGTATGCATTTAAGCCATCCAGAAAGCAATGGAAAACTACTGAATGTAAACGTTCCTAATAAAACTTTAGTTAACGGATTTTAGAGTTGGTTCACGATGTCCTGTAAAATATTTGAAGCTTATTTTTCACTGTATTTCAAAGATGGGAATCGCAGGAGACTGGATGATAGCTCATTTTCCTTTCGGTCCAATGATCGTCGTCATTGATCTGCAGGTTCTTTGCAGAACGTCGGCACTTGCCCAGGAGCTCCACGATCATAAGACCCCTATGCTAATCTGTGTATGTGAAATGACTTGCCACACATTTAAAAAAAAAAAGATCATTTCTATGCAAGATTGTCGTAGGGGCTTCACAGGGGCCCATAATGCAGTTAAGACGACTCTGGTCACGGTACGCCTAAAAAGTCTTTCTTTCTCTAGACAACTGTACTTTGGCTAATTTGCAATGACAAAAAAAAAAAAAAAAAAAAAAATTGGCTGCTTTAACCTGTCACGAGGGCTTGGTTATACTTGCGTCCTGGGTTTTTTGCGGTTAAGTTGCAGTCTTTTCTTGCGGCGTGGATACGCCTGATCAATTTCTACATTGTTCAACCACATGCCATTGCCGGTATGTGAGATGATTCCTATGTTTTTTTTGCTGGTTGTCAAGCATGCCTTCACTGGGTGCACCGAAGCAGCCGCCAAGCACACCATTTTGAATTCATCTCAAACCACTGAAATGGCATCATAGCAAAGCATTACGGTTACTGTGTTTGTAAATTGTTGTTGTGTATTATTCGACCTATGCTTCTTTTATATACATTTCTGTAACCTATGGTGCCATTTCAATGGTCTGAGATAAATTCTGTCCGTATTCCTTAGTTGTTGATTTAAAGCTGTACGATAGACATGGCCAATGAAGACATCTGTTTTAGGGTGCCCAGTTGACCATATTCTTAGTGAACTTGTTTCCATAGCGAGGCGCACATGCCATTTGGAGGTGACAGGTTCGATTTCTGGCACAGTTACTATATCTTTAGATTTTTATTTTGTCTAGTGTGTTCTTCTAATCTTTCTACTTCTTTTATGAGTGTCAATCAATACATTGTCTGTTTGTTGATTACATTCTTTGTGTCGTGGGTACATGACCTGATGGAACCGGACTTTAAAAAAAATTACCATATATCCCAGGTCAATCCTGCATTAAATAGGTGCCAGGTAAAGTCCTGAGAAGTAAAGGCGACAGGCACGATGTTGACCGCATTATCCTATCAGTGCCGATTGGTCTATAGAATACAGGTCTAGCCCTGTATGCACAGGAACGCCTGAAGATGTGGAGAAGGTGGTTTACTTTAACTGTTTGGGTCTTCTTTGTTCAAAGTTGCTTCTTGTAGCTGGATACCTAGACAAAATGTGACTTGTGTGCCCGGTAAATAGCGCCCTTCGTTTACTTACTTCATCCACCTGTTCGTTTTCTCGCAGAATACATATTGATAGAAAGACCTTTCTTCGTCTTCTTCTTCTTCTTCTTCTTCTTCTTCTTCTTCTTCTTCTTCTTCTTCTTCTTCTTCTTCTTCTTCTTCTTCTTCTTCTTCTTCTTCTTCTTTCTTCTTCTTCTTCTTCTTCTTCTTCTTCTTCTTCTTCTTCTTCTTCTTCTTCTTCTTCTTCTTCTTCTTCTTCTTCTTCTTCTTCTTCTTCTTCTTCTTCTTCTTCTTCTTCTTATTCTTCTTCTTCTTCTTCTTCTTCTTCTTCTTCTCTTCTTCTTCTTCTTCTTCTTCTTCTTCTTCTTCTTCTTCTTCTTCTTCTTCTTCTTCTTCTTCTTCTTCTTCACCGACTGTAAAACTCCGCGGAAAAATTCTGGTCGTTCGTCTACCTTTGGACTTTTAATTTGTCCCAGAATTTGAGTTTTGCGTGCAGATACGTTTTACACATAAGACTTATTTATATGTGGATTGTTGGTTCCTTGCCTCTAAAGCAGAATCACTCTGACTTCAGAGGAACAATACCTAAATAGTCCACTCATACCTCATGTTTATAAGGGGCGACAGTGGGTCTGACTGTTCTACTTTCCCTCCATAATGGGGCCTGGGGACCCATGCGGGAATGTAGACGGGTACTGAGTTTGTTTTAATCTTTATTTGAAAGGGTCATGAGACAGTATGTTTAAGAACCTCTGATTGATCTAGGTTGACAGAGCATTAACCTGTGCAGTTCTCACGTGAATACATTAGGTCTGATTACCTTACACCAGTGATCTCCAACCTGGTTGTGGGGGGGTTGGGGGCGGTGTTTAGAAGTTAGGAGGGTGTGAGGGGGTGGGGTGGGGGTGGCATGAAGCAATTTTGAGATTGTGTGAATTTATACTTGTAACAATCCGGATTTTCCCGGTCATGACAAAACAGCGTTGCCAGTTTGACGTGGAGAAACGATACCCTTTGTGCCTTCTCCAACATTAACCCCAAAATACTGACCTCATGAAGACAAAACAATGTCAACTATCACCTTGATATTTGGACCCTGAATTATCAAAGTTTTGGTGATTGTTTCTTTTGTTATATGACACTTAGTTCCAAGGAGATGTTTTTCTCCAAGTTCTCAGTAACAGTACTTAGAATTTTTCACTTTGTCTTCTTTTTAATCACATTTTGTTATGTCGGGCCCTGCCATAAACTAGCCACACACAAAGGAGAAAAAAGTGAGGGGGGGTGGGGGGTGGGGGGGGGGGTAGTGGCAACCACCTGAAAAAAGTTAGAGACCACTGACTTACACACCGCCGACTGACGGTGTCACCCTGTTTGCTTGTCGCTCTGGGCGTGGGTCGCCATCAAGGCAAATGTGCATACATAACTAACCTGTGTGGTGTCAGCGCCTCTTACCAACGGACACCACTTCTATAATTACAACAACAAATGTCATCAATATCACAACCAGCCTTACACATATTAATACCGGTACCACCACTAATCATTTACTACTGCTACTACTACCACCACTACTACAACTGCAACTGCTTTTTACCCATTCCCCATCTACTACCATTTATACTACTACTACTGATACTACTACCACTACCACAACAACAACAACAAAAACAACAACAACTACTACTACTACTACTACTACTACTACTACTACTACTACTACTACTACTACTACTACTACTACTACTACTACTACTACAGGACTTTCCTACTCAGCCTCAGAATATGATAAACACGTTTAATACTTAGAAAGACACAGACCCAAATACTGTCCCGACCGACGACGAAGCCGTCCACCGGCCTGCCAATGTGCGACCCGGTCGCCAATGATGAGCTCGCCACCCAGAGGGGTGGCAGCAGACAATCAGGTAAACCGAAATGAAATAACTCGACATAAACTGAGAATAACGAAAAGTAAAACGGGGAAAAAAAAACGTATACAACCGAATCTTTCCACCTAAGTAGTCACGAGAGAAACAATAATCGACACTGCAAACAAGTGCTTATTGAACGGGGTCATAACTACCTTTATGCACCAAAACTTTCCATTCGGATGAGTCTGTTCGAGGTCGCCCCTCCCCCCCCCCCCCCCCCCCACCACTACCCTTCTTGTTAAGCTTCCGTGTCAGTTTTATGTTTGTCAAATGTTTTTTTTTTTTGGGGGGGGGGGGGGGGTTCACGTTCACCAGCAGTAAACTCTGGCGGAAGGTTTTGGCTGTTGATCCACTTTTGAACTGCAGTATTGTTCCAGAACCTGAGTGTTGCGTATGCATCCGTTTTACAGATCTGACTCATTTGTATGCAGACTGCTGGTTCCTTGCCTCTCAGGCAGATGCACTCCGATTTTTAAGGAAGCTCCCAATTAGTTGACTCCCACGACATGCTTTTGGATAGGCAGTGGGTCTATTCTTGTGTTCCCTATAATAGGGCCCTAATTTATATCCGTATATCAATCCCCACCACTTCCCCCTGCACCCCTCACTACAAAACCACGCTAGTATATAATGAACTGTCATTGACCACCTGTTGCACGAATGGCTCTGAATCACCAACCCTCCATTCATGACGCTATCTTTGATATATCTCACGCCAAAAATAGATAAGATTGTAGTGTATAGGAAGATTCTTTTCTGTTAGGCAACCACATCACACGCGATTTTGGGCAATTCTATAGTATAGGGGGTGGGGGGGGGGGGGGGGGGGTTTAAGGTTAGTTGTAGTCGCTATTCATTTAACACTAACCCTAACCCCCCCCCCCCCCCCCCACCCTATACTATGGAATTTCCCTAAATCTCGAGTGATGTGCTCGATTACCAGAAAAAAAAAAAAAACCTATAGGAAATTCAGTCATGTCAATAATGAATGTGACGGTTCTTTTCTGTTTAACGACCACATCACGCAAGATTTTGGAACACATCCTATTATAGGAAAGTTAGGGTTAGTGTTAAATAAATGGCGACTACTATTAACCCTGACCCCCACACCCCACCCCACCCCCCCCCCGTTCCCTCGCCCCCTTTCATAATATGGAATTTCCTTAAATCTCCTGTGATGGGGTCGCTAAACAGAAAAGAACCATTACGACTAGGGAGATCGACACTTGATATATTCCTTCTAAATAAATGGGTTAAATTACAAGCCCATTTACATCGACAGTCTTATAATATATATACATTTTAAACCAGTAATATCGTCAGCACGATGGCCGAGTGGTTAAGGCGTTGGACTTAAGATCCAATGGATGTATATCCGCGTGGGTTCGAACCCCACTCGTGCTAGTTTTGACTTCTATTTTTTTGTGTGCCAAATTTTGGCGACATTTTCTTAGTTTCTTAGCTTTTTTTCACCTAGTTAATTTTCTTCATTTTTATTGAAGCTTATTTTCCTTTGTTCACCTGTGCCATCGCCAAACTTGTTTTCTTTGTTCACATGTGCTTTTAGCCAGTTAATTTTCTTCTTTCTTCTTGTGCTTTCATCGAGGTAATTAACTTCGTTCACCTGTGCTTTCACCTAATTCATTTTTTTCGTTCACCTTTGCTTTCTTCACCCAGCTCATTTTATTTGTTCACCTGTGCTTTCACCCAGCTCATTTTCTTTGTTCACCTGTGCTTTCACCCAGCTCATTTGTTTTCGTTCACCTGTGCTTTCACCCAGCTCATTTTCTTGGTTCACCTGTACTTTCACCCAGCTCATTTGTTTTCGTTCACCTGTACTTTCACCCAGCTCATTTTCTTGGTTCACCTGTGCTTTCACCCAGCTCATTTTCTTTGTTCACCTGTACTTTCACCCAGCTCATTTGTTTTCGTTCACCTGTACTTTCACCCAGCTCATTTGTTTTCGTTCACCTGTACTTTCACCCAGCTCATTTGTTTTCGTTCACCTGTACTTTCACCCAGCTCATTTTCTTGGTTCACCTGTGCTTTCAACCAGCTCATTTTCTTTGTTCACCTGTGCTTTCACCCAGCTCATTTTCTTGGTTCACCTGTGCTTTCACCCAGCTCATTTGTTTTCGTTCACCTGTGCTTTCACCCAGCTCATTTTCTTGGTTCACCTGTGCTTTCACCCAGCTCATGTTTTTTCAGTCACCTGTGCTTTCACCCAGCTCATTTTTGTTTGTTCACCCGTGCTTTCACCCAGCTCATTTTTTTTTCAGTCACCTGTGCTTTCACCCAGCTCATTTTTTTTCAGTCACCTGTGCTTTCACCCAGCTCATTGTCTTCGTTCATCTGTTCTTATACAGACGGACCTGGTAAAACATAACAGCCTACGCTTACCGGCACGATGATAATGATACACGCGTAGATACGGTATATTAGAGGGCAATAGTGTGTAATGCAGAGTGGATCTTATACGTATACGGGGTAATTGTTTCACCTTGCAGTGTCAACTACCGGCATTTTATTATAGGGACTTTTTTCTCGTTTGGTCGCTGTCTGTAACTTAGGCGTTGCGAACACGCTTCGTAATGCCGGGCTGCCGGCTTTGATGCAAGCTTCGGGCCTTGCACCTTGCGATGGTTTCGACAGTAGTATCGAGAGACCTACCGTCTAGAAAGCAATGGCAAACTACTAGAAGCAAATTTACCTAGAAAAACTACAACACTCAAATAAATGCAGGGGTTGGTTCTGCAATGTCCTGTAAAGGATACTCAACTAACTTTTTATTTGTCTGCGTCTGTGGCTTAGGCGTTGCAAACTCGCTTCGTTGTGCCGGGTTAGATCGCAGCTGCAGGAGATTAGACAGCATACCGTCTTGCGTTGGTTTCAAGAGTGGTATCGACATCCAACAGACTAAAAGCAATGGCAAACTAATGAACCTAACATTAGCCTTTAAAAAAACGGAACAGCCCCAAACTGCAGACGTTATTTCTGTAACGTCACGTAATGGGGACGCACCTACCTTTTCAAAAACCATTTTTTTTTTCTGCGTAAACATTTTGTGGGGAGTAGAAACTTTTAGCTACTGAACGTAAATTTGCCTAGAAAAACCACGCAACAGCCAGGGGCTGTTGAGGTTGATTCTGCAACGTCCTGTAAAGAATACGTAACTAACCTAAAACACCTCCTATCTTAAATATTTCCGGCGAGTACCGGCACCTATGCATTTTTGAAAATCTTTTCAGAAACTCAACACTATCTTATTGTGTATAATTTTCTCAGTTTCTTTCCATCTCTATCTTCCTCCCTCCCACAGTCTCTCTTTGCCCCCCCCCATCTCTCTTTCTCTCTCTTTCTCACTCTCTCTCTCTCTCTCTCTCTCTCTCTCTCTCTCTCTCTGTTGATTTACTGTTTGTGTGGTAGTTATTATTCGCAGAGAATGATTTATTTCTCATTGACTGCCGCCTGGTATTCCAGGAGTAGAGAAAAGAAGAAGATGATGACTGGTAATGACAGCTCAAAATGTTGACTTGTATCTGAATGCATCATTCGCCTCTCTTTGCGGCAAGGAATTTGTTTCATTTTCACAACACTGATTACATGTCAGGTGCGCGTGAGATAAGAGGTGGTGAGGGAAGGCGGTGGGGGGGGGGGGGGGGGTGCTCAGCTCCAACCCACAACCCTGCCCCCACCTTTTACACAAAACTAAACAAACAATCTGGGGTAGGGGCGGTGGCTGAGTAATCCATAATTTAAACAAAAATGTGTGTGTGTGGGAGGGGGGGGGACAAGAGGGGGAGCACCTTACTGTCTAGGAGAAAAACACCTGGGTGGGGTGGTCGGAGGGCCCTCACACCTCTTCTGCCTCACCTCACAACAATAAATTAAGAAAACCCTGGGGGCGCTTATGGACCCAATAATTCTGTAAAGGACTGTGGTGCACCGACTGACTGACTGACGTTCCACCCCACTAGGACATCACACCCAGCGACAATCAGCCGGTGACAGAAAGTTACTAAGAAGCACCATTTATGCGTGTGTGTATGTTTTCGTGTGTGTATGTTTTCGTGTGTGTGCCTGTGACTGCATGTGTGTGTGTCTGTGTGGGTTTATGTCTGTGTGCGTCGGTGTGTGTGTGTTTGTATGGGTCTTCTTGTGCGACTACGTGTGTGTATTATGTGTGTGTGTATGTGTCTGGGTTGTATGCGTATGTGTTTCAGAGAGTGTGTCTGTGTGGGTGACTGTGTGTATGAGAGTGTGAGTGTATGTATGTATGTATGTGTGTATGTATGTGTGTATGAATGCGTGTATGTATGTATGTGTGTATGAGCAGGTTCGTATGTATGTGGATCTATGTGTGTACTGGGTGCCTATGTGTGTTTGTGTAAGTGAGTGAATCTGTTTACGTGTGTATGTGGGTTCGTGTGTGTTTGCTCGCGAGCGTGCGAACATAGTTTACCACCCATGCTTTTGTTTTTGACTTGATATTCAAAATAAGCATATTATTACGTGAACATAACCTGCTTTTTTGATGAAATACAACTGCTGTGTGAAAGAGGGAAGTTTGAAAGGGCCGAAAGTAGGACAGGCCTGCTTGCCTATTTTGTAACCCCTTGAAAATAAAGTTCGTTCGTTCGTTTAAACGTGTATGTAAACTATCTTTTCAACTATTTGTTGATACGTTTCAATTTCAAGTCTATTATTATGTTTATTTGCCCCTGAGCAGATTGTCAGTATAATAATAATAATTAATATCATTTTTTTTAAATATTAACTTGGTGAATGGCTAATAAATGTAATAATATACTTAAAATTAAATACAATGTATAATCACATAAACTTTTCTATACGTTGGTAAAGGTGACATCTTATTGTCCTAAATAAATTGAAACCAAGAAAAGTTGAAACATTCAAAAAGCAGAAAACAGGAACGAAAAACCCATCAGCGTTAGTGACATTATTGAAACACACGGTCGTGTCAAAACATAAGTGTTTATTTTATAACATTAAAAAAGAGAGAAGGGGGGGGGGGGGGGGGGGGGGGGGGGGAAAGAGAGCAGCGAATAACGGAGACACTTCACTGTCAGCACTTTCAGCAAGGCTTAAACGTCAATAATATTTACACCGAAACTGACTAAGCATGCATGTCGTAAGGGGCGACTACAAGTAGGGTTGATCTGAAAGTTGTAACTGATCCCGCTGACTTGAGCCGTCAAACAAAACGAGGAAGCAAAACTGCGTGAGTGGAAGCTGGCTGAGGACCTATTCTTCGTTGAGATATTAAGGATGGAAGACAAGCGACGGATACAATGACTGAAAGGGGGTTAATTTAAAAAAAAAAAAAACCGAGCACAGGGATCTTAATTTCGTCAAGTAACGAGAATTACATTATGTCAAATTTATCTAACCGTAAACCAAAATAACTACAGTAATGTGGTCAAGAAATACGCTGCTGATTACCACAGCACGGTGGCCGAGTGGTTAAGGCGTTGGACTTAAGATCCAATGGAAGTAATTCCGCGTGGGTTCGAACCCCACCCGTGCTAATATTTTTTTTTTTAAAAACAATTTATTTTAATATTTTATTTTAATTAACATTACTATATGTCTTTTATTTGTGTTATACATATGTAGGATTTTTTTTAGGTACAAATTAAGACAGGTTTACTGATACTGATCAGCTTGTACAGCTAAACATTGTTCGTGCCATATTCTCATCGGGCATACGGTACCGGATCTATATTTGTAAAGATATCCCGATAAGGCATGTGAACACAGGTCGTGAACATTGATTGCATCGGCCGCCTTTACACAGAATACTGGAAATACTACGCACATCAAACATTAAAGTATTTTGATCTTTCGTTTTGTCATATTTCCGTTGAGTGACTTCTTAATCTAGAGAACAGTTGGCGCTACTGATATCAAGGGCGTTGACAAATAGAAAACATTGATAGGGATGAAAGGGGGTGCGGTTGGAGTGGGGGGGGGGGTGGGGAAAGGAGGAGGTGGGGTCATCAAAAGGTCTAAGTTTTCCGGCGTCTAAGGGTATATTTTTATTTGTTGTCCAGGTCAGACGATGGACATATAGATAAAAGACCACAGTTTAAAACAAGTTGAACACTTTAAATACTTGCAGATCTAGTTTTACTGAAAAAAAAAAAAAAAATTTTTTTTTTGTGTGAACACGACCGAATATTACTTACAAATATTTTTATTGTGGACAGGGCTTAATTGTACTTTAAAAAAAATATTTGATTGTGAACATGACCTAATATTACTAAAAATATTTTTATGTGAATATAACCTAATTTTACTTAAAAACAATTTAAAAAAAAAAATTGTGAACAGGAGCTAATTATACTGAAAATATTTTTATTGTGAACAGGTCCTAATTTTATCTAGTATTTTTTTTTTTTTTAATTGAAGATAGGGCCAAATTTTACTTAAAAGTATTTTTGTGTGAACAGGATCTAATTTTACCAAAAAAAAAAAAAAAAAAAAATTTTAAAATTATGAGCAGGACTTAATTTTACTTGAAAAATATTTTTATTGTGAACAGGAGCTAATTTTTCTAAACACACATTTTTATTGTGAATAGAACCTAATTTTAATAAACAATATTTTTGTGTGAACAGGGTTAATTTTAATTTAAAATATTTTAATTGTGAACAGGACCTAATTTTACTCCAATTGTGTGTGTGTGTGTGTGTGTGTGTAAACAAGAGCTAATTTTACTCAAAAATATTTTTATTGTGAAAAGGACGTAATTTTATTTAAACAATATTTTTTTTTTTAATGAACAGAAACTAATTGTAAGTAAAGTAAAAAAGTAAGGGACGCTTTTCCACGCCTTAAGGCGTATAGGGCATATAGCGTTTGTCCTATATTTTTATAGACCAATCGGCACAAGATGGGTGATGTGGTCAGTATCACGCCGGCCGCCTTCACTTTCCCGGGACTGAACCTGGTACCCACTCAAGGCTGGGTCGACCTGGGAGCGAACTAACTGTAGTAAACAAATTTTTTTTTTTAAAATATTATTGTGGCATGTAGCGTGTCGGGGCAAACGAATCATAATCGAAAGACCCCCGTTTGGGTTCCGCGGCCCCATTGTGGGGAAAACAAGAATAGACCCACTGCCTCCCCTAAAAGCATGACGTAAGAGTCGACTAATTGGGGAGCTTCCTTCGAAGTCGGAGTGCATCTGCCGGAGAGGCAAGGAACCAACAGACTATATTCAAGAGAATGAGATCTGTAAAACTGATGCACACGCAACACTCAGGTTCTGGAGCAGGACTGCAGTTTAGTAGTGGACGAGCAACCAGAACTTTCCGCCAGAGTGTACAGCTGGTGAAAGCCAAGAAGAAGAAGAAGAAGCAAATCGAAAGAGCTTCTGCTCCCATTTGTGATGGGCCACTTTCATTTGCTACATGTGCTATGCCAGGAAACAGCCGTCAGCAGGCGAATAACCCCTTTTGAGACGTGTACGGGGATTCGTAACAATAATAGGCTCCCACTGAGATGGGCAAAGACAGCTGAATCAGTGTAGTGTTCAAACTCACAGTTTGAAAGTACAAGTCAACGTGACTAGCACATAGACCAGCCAGGCATGTTGTACCATCATCAAACATACTCCCATCCATATCCGCGCCAAGCCGACCCAGGCAAAATCTAATAGGACTTTCAGGACTATCAGATAACCCCCACCCGACGCAGCAAATTTAGTAGAAACACCAAGAAGTCGCAACTAGACGTGAACCCAACTTACAAGAAAAGGATAATTCTAAACGACAAGAAACAATGAACTCATAGCCAAGCCCTAGTGGAAGGTTAAAAGACCACAGTTGTTACTGGTTTTTTTTTTTTAATTCAAAAGACTGACACACAACATATTACACTCTACAAGCCAAGTCCAGGGAACATTAATAGATGATTTCTACCATAAACGGTGGACGAGGACCAACAGGCAATATCTAGAACTCCTGACGAAACATGACAACCGCAACGGTAACAGTCAACAAACTAACGTGACCAAAGGTAAATCAAATAACGAAGGCCATGCATGTATGCAAAATGAGCCCGGCTCGCTAGCGTGGCTGTCTAAACTGGACTGAGCGGTGACCGGGTGACTAACTCCTTGTGGTCCGGGTTCACGCCCGGGGTAGGCAGAAAAGCCACATTTCTCCCAGATTTACGGTATTTATCATGGAATCAAGGCCGAAGGGTTGCGATATCCATAATACCGAGCCGAAGGGTTAACAACTCATGGCTTCTGGATACTTAAAAAAAAAAAAAGAGTACAAACTGCATACATGTCTGACAGATATGATTATCCGACATAAAAAATAGCAAAAATGTATGTACTCTGAAAACCCAATGAATACTTGATATCACAATTACAACACTGAAGTCTGAACAGGGTATTTTTGTGAAAATTAGAGCAGGAAAAAAAAAAAGGGGGGGGGGGGGGTGATAAATCAGTCAGTATATCTTTAATCAAACTCTTCTGCCGACTTCCGTCCTCTTCTTGTTTCTCGTTAGGGGTTACACAGATGTTGCTTCTATATTACAATAAAGTACATGTAAACGTTTTTTTTTTCCAAAGCAACCTGTGTAAACGTTTCTAGTAAACTGTTTCGATTTTCACACTGTTGCATTAGAAGCTATCAGAACGCATATTGTGCACACGCACACTTTGCTTTAAGAAATTGCAAAATTTTCCGGCTTTTGTTTTTAACAATGATAATTTATGTTTTCAGAAACGTGGTATGCTGGTAAGGTGAAATATATTTTGAAGAGGAGTAATCACGAATGCACCGTGACGTTCATGTTGAAATATGTTTCAGTGGTGCATTAGAGAGCATGCATCTTCCCTGTGGCTACACACGGATGTGAGTCCTGGACTATCTCTCAGTCCTTAAGAAAAAGAATAGGGGCTTTTGAGCTGACATGTTCTAGAAAGATTCTCAGAATATCTCGGACAAAGAAGAGGAGAAATACTGACATCTTTAAAGATCTGAACATTAAGGAAGATTGGCTAATAAACAGCATCCTGTCTGGGAAGCTGAAATATTTTAGTTATATCAAGCGCCACGACAGATTGGAAAAATTTTTAGCAGAAAGCATGGTACCAGGAAGGAGAGGCAGGGGCCGAACACCACGAAGATGGGCACATGATATAAGTAACTCCTTGAGTAGGAAAGTACATGAGATGGGAGAACTGGCCAGAGACCGAGTTTCTTTCAGGCAGACTGTGATGAGAGCGACGTTCTGCAAAGGACCTTCTACATGATGATGATGATGCATAAGAGGAGATAATAGAATGATTAGTCAATGGTAACATATAATTTTTTTAAACTGACTTATTCGACTGATATGTAATTATGGCTAAAAAGGGTTATGAAAAAAATATACAAAAATTTAAAAAAACATTTTTATTAATAAGCTTTTTTTTTTTGTTTAAAATGAAAAAAAAAAAAAAAGATATTTTCCACGCCTTCATGGCTATATGGATAGACCTATAGCTTATACACCAAATGGCATTTGGTAGGTAACGTGGTCAGCATCATGCCGGCTGCCTTTACTTCCCAAGACTTCATCTGGTATCCACTCAAGGCTGGGTCGACCTGAGAGCCAAGGTCATTTTTGAAGAAAGCTCTATTCCGTCAGGACCCGACCCACGACCTTCTGATCCACAGTTGTTGATATCCTGTGATACACTGTGGCCACTAAAAAGCATAAAAAATGCAGTACAAATTAAACTAATGTATCAAATAGTTTAACAGACACAACAAATTAATAATTTGTTTGTTTGTAAATGCCTACACAATTTTATATCATTATTAATCAAATCTTGGGACTCCTAACAATATAAAAATGCTTGAATTGTTAAAAGGATGAGCAATCACTTGTATACATTTGATTCAGTTGTTATATATGTATGTACTATACGCTTCAATTAACAGCTGAATAGCTTTCACAGGCACTTGGTGGTAAATTGATGTATGACAAGCTAGATATTATAAGGGCCCTAAGGAACGAGTGAGCAGTGCGGATGCGCAGATAGATCATTACGGTCTGAGGAGAACGGCGCTGCGAGGAGTTACCAGGGGATGTGGTCGACGCTTAACACTCAGGGAAGGATGAGACGGATATACAATCAGACGGTTACTGGTGCCATCGGAATTGGAACTCTTCGCTGGCTGCTAAAGAAGGGGACGGAGTAATTATGGGAGTGTCCCGAATGCTGTGATGTCGATTATTAATTTAACATTCAACATTCAGCTTTCACACGCGATGCCTTTCAAGGAAACTTGACATTATTCGGCAAAACAAGATCAAACACACTGAGGCATTAGAAAGACATGACAACATGTTTCTTAACACGCATTCTGCCATTTAAAGATGTCTGCAAGCGGGGCATGAATAATGTAGGTATTGAGGTAGATTCGTGTGAACAAAAGTGCTAAAAATTATGTATGTTGCGTGGATTGTGGACAATGGTTGAGAGTTGAACGGGGACATTTAAGACGCGATGTTAAGAACCGTCCTAAAATCTCATGCTCCAACTGTGGACAACTTTTCCTAATGCGGGCTGGTCTTCTGGTTGAATAATAAACTGACTTGTGTGTGCTTTTTTCCCCCTAACGCTAATGGTTTCCAATGAACCACTCATTAGGTTACTAAGCCATGGACGGGTTCAGAGTTCGTGCAGTAACATACTTTGGCAATCGCCGTATATTTCACGTCGGACGTGACCTAGAGTTAGCAAAAACTATGAATGGCCGCGATAGCTCAGTTGGTAGAGCGGAGGACTGTAGATGGATTGATCGATATCCTTAGGTCGCTGGTTCAAATCCGGCTCGCGGGATTGTTTTTATATATTTTTTAAGACGCAACTCTCTTTCGTTCTTTTTCTTTTTTTAACGGGTCAAGAAACAAATTATTAGCAATATTAGGTCAATTATTTTATAATGGTCGTTTTTAGTTTTGTGTATTGAAAGTGTAACATTTTAAATCAACGTCTTGAAAAAAAAATTTGTATGTAAAAAAAAAAAAGTAAAGAACCCTTTTCCACGCCTGGTTCCTGGTTCCTGGTTCCATAAACAAAAATTCCAAACTTAGGCGACGTTTAACCAGCTCCTATCTGAGCGTCGGTTATTTGGTCGGCCGGGTGTCCTTGTGGTTTATCCTTGGTTTAGTCCTTCGTGGTGTGTGTGTCCACACCTGTTTTAAGTTTTTTGCTTTCCATCAGTTGTTGTCCTTGTTAGTTGCTTCCTTTGCTTCTTTGCTGTGCGTTTTTCGGTTCTTTGTGGGTTTGTCTTGTTTGGTGTGGTTTTGGCAGGATCAGTTGTGGTTTGTCGTGTTTCTTGACCCTGAGGTTATTTGCTTGATTGTTGCTGGTGCTTGTTCTTGCCGTGCTGGTCGCTGCGCTAGTGCCCTTGCCGCTTAGGTAAGCCCCGGGAAAAAGCTAAACAACAAGCCAGTCAGTTCGGGTCAACGTACAATGTTCCTTTTCAGGACAACCAGGTCGTCACAATCTGTTGTTGTGAGCGACCAAAAAAAAAAAATGCTTGAACGTTCCAGAAGATTGGTATAGTAAGATCGGTAGAATGAGAGGGACGGATAGCTTGCAAGGTTGAGAGTAGAGTATCCCATCTGGTCCTCGCCATCGTCTCTGGTTGCTAGCCTGAGGCAGGGTCCCTGGTCTTGGCGGAACTCCTGAGGGTTCTGAAAATAGTCTCATTTAAAAGAAAACATCTTTAGTGCATTTGGGGTGGTGGGGCAGGGGAGATAGGCGTAAAGAGTATATAGGAGTAGTCCTATATTTTTTATAGACCAATCGGCACAAGATGAGTGATGTAGTCATCATCACGCCGGCCGCCTTTTCTTCCCGGGACTGCACCTGGTACCCACTCAAGGCTGGGTCGACCTGGAAGCCAAGGTCATTTCTGAAAAAAGTCCGGCTCCTCCAGGAAGCGAACCCACGACCATATGTATGAAGAATCCTACAATTTCAGAAACAAGCACAGCTCGCAGGCGCGCAAATCCGCTCACAGGCGCGCACGCACACACACACACACATACACATATATATATATATATATATATATATATATATATATATATATATATATATATATATATATATATATATATATATATTCGCGCACACGTACACACACACACGCAGTGGAATTCAAAAGGGGTATGGGGTGTACTTTTTAGCTATTTTCAGTTTTTTTTAAAATGATGTGTCGAAAGGCTGCGTTTTGAAGCTTTTGGCAATTTAATATCATTTAACACTAAAACAGCGAAACCTTGTTAATGTGAACTCCGGTTAATAACATGAACATAATATTGAAAACAGCACTTATGTATTATTGTAAAAACGATTTTTTAAAACAAATCTTAAATTTTCTTTCATCTGAAATTCCTGTTAACGAAGTGTTACTGTTTTATGAACTAAACTGCCAATTACTTCCTTTATTATATATACCATTTTGGAGATGTAGGCAAGGGGTGGGGTGGGGGGGCTTTGAGTCTGGGGATTTACGGCTGCATGGCTAGTGCTGTCACCACAACTGTGCAGGTAAGAATTTTATTTTGCCCAGGTAAAAAAAAAAAGTAAGAATAAAACGAGATAAAAAAAAATTTTTCTTCCGAGTGTGATCCGGCAAGACCAGCTGACAGGCCGTGATGCCGACGTCACCAAATCGGGCTAACGATACGTTACAGCAGCGATTCTCAAACTGGGTGCTGCGAAAAGTAGGGAATATGCTTCGTCACAATCTGTGATCTCCTGCAGCATGTATTAGTTCGTGTGCTGACACACCCCCATGCCATGCAAAAAGACTGTCAAGAATCTACTCTCGTTGTCTTCCTCTATCCCTCCTTCCACAGATCTTTCCAGTGGTCACAATATGTTCATTTTCCCTCCTCTCCAAACATGGCCAAAAAATGATGACTGTCCCCTTCTGATGTCTGTGATTAGTTGTCTTCGAGCTCCCACAACCTTCAAAACCCCTTGGTTGCTTTTTTTTGGTGTTCCGGGTATTTTGAGCATTGTTCTGTAAAATCACATCTCTGAGGCCTCAAGAAATCGTTTGGTATGCTCACCGATTGTCCAGGACTCACAACGCATTGCCTTTAAATATAAGTGCTTACTTGACGAGGCTAACAGTGACTATTGTACAGACCACATTTTCAATTTTAAAATTTCAGGCTTAACGTAATCACAACCTTACTTATCCGCTGCACCTTCCCGAATACAGAAGGGGGATCAGTCGCACCTCGAGATAAATACAAAGACAATTTTTAGCACTCTGCGGTTGGCATTTTATGCAGTATAATACATTTTGAGTGTGAAACAGGGGGGAAAAAACCTTTTCAGACAGTGGCGAGGAAAGACAATTTAAAATTTAACTTTTAAGTATCTTCATGCCTTCTTTAATATTGACACAATTTATAGTCGACTTTTCTTGATTATCGCCGCGGCACCCCTGGCATACGCACCCAGATTGAGAACCTCTGCTGTAATGCCTCAGTCGGGTCAGTAGGCAAAAACTTTTCCAGCTGCTGTACCACGCAACCGGGTCGCAGTTTGCCCCGCTACGACAGACTTAGGCAACAGCAACTATTGTGTTAATGAGAGAGTTATTTCAGTCCATCGCAGTGTATGCAAAACGGGTGTAAGGTAACCACTGTTCGTATTCGGCCCGACCGAAAGTATTCGCCGAATACCGAATAGTTATTAAGTCCACTATTCGGCCACGAAGCGAATATTCCGTACAGCCCTAGTTCTAAGTGATGTAGTCGTTCTAGGGGTACCAGGACTTCATCTAATACAGTCATGGGACACAGGTTTTTGTCAATGTAAATCTAATAAAGCAATTAAAAATACAAGCTTCTCTCAAATGAATATAGCACCGGCTAGGATCCTGAAATACACTGGGTAGATTTCTAACTCCAAATTTTTCACGGGCATCGCCCGTAGACTGCTCTTTTTCGATTTCCACTGCCATGAGATTATTTACCAGCAAGAATACACGTGTTTTTGATCTTACTACTCAGAGACCAGGGGAAATTACTTACGGTACCTAATTCATGACTGTATGTCAATTCTAAGCAGAGCTATTGAAGTTTTTGTGGGGAAAAAATGAATAAAGAAAAAGCGCTCCGTTCTAGTAGTAGTAGTAGTGATGGTGGTGATGGTGGTGGTGGTAGTATTGGTGGTGGTGGTGGTGGTAGTGGTGGTGTGGTGGTGGTCGTGGTGGTGGTGATAGTTATCGATGTTTTAACATAATTGAAAACACGTGTCACCACATGAATGCCCCTCACTCTTCCATCTGAAAACTAGTCGACAAAGAATAAGTCACGGCGCACTTCAGAAATATGCACACGCAGTAAATGCGCAAGGTAGCTTCTGGAGATGACAGCAGCAACAGCCGCTGTCAGAATAGAAGTCTGTCGTTGATGGAAGTGAGTAGACAGTCATGATAAGCTGGCCATACACGCGCAAAAATAACCACCCATACGGCAGTTAGCAACCTCATATTCAAACCTCCTATATGTGATTTTCTGAAAATCATGACCCAACCGCAACGGGCACAAACGAAAGGTATTCCGAAAGAAACACACAGTTCGCAGTGCTGCACCAAGCACCAAGTACTTCACTCAGTAACATAGACATCAAACCGCAGATTCCAGGCCATGTGTGGAAAATGCATTAGGACACCATGACCAGAAGAAGAAATGATAACTCAAAGTGGAAGGGACAGTCTGCGTGTCCGCTACATTGAACTGGGAAAATGGTAAGTAAACACACTTCCCCGTGTGGGTTTCGGGACCCTATTATGGGGGAAAGCCAGAATGAACCCATTGCCTCCCCAACAAGTATGCCGTAAGAGTCGACTAAGAGGGGTATCCTTGGAAGTCGGAGTACATCTGCTGGAGATGCAATGAACCATCAGCCTGCAAACAAATGTCAGATCCGTAAAAAGGATGTGCACGCAACATTCATATTCTGAAATAAGTCTAAAGTCCAGGGTGGATGAACAACCATAACTTTCTATCCGAGTTTACAGCCAGTAAACGCCAATAAGAAGAAGAAAAGGACTCTTAGCCAGCATGTAAAAAGTACCGAGATCGATACCTGGCAGCTCAATCTTTTAAAATCAATAGTTAACTCTTGGTTGTGTTGAGTTTACGTGGCCAAATACAATGTTGTAGAAGATCGATACATGGCAGCTCAATCTTTTAAAATCAATAGGTAACTGTTGGTTGTGTAGAGTTTACCTGGCCAAATACAAGAAGATCGATACCTGGCAGCTCATTATTTTTAAATCAATAGTTAACTATTAGTTGTGTTAAGTTTACTTGGCCAAATACCATGTTGTGAAGATCGATACATGGCAGCTCAATCTTTTAAAATCAATAGTTAACTATTAGTTGTGTTAATTTTACTTGGCCAAATACCATGTTGTAGACGATCGATACTATAATGTGACATATAAATTCTGCAAAATAAAACACCACCACCTTATTGAAAATAATAATAATAATTCAAATAATACACACAATATTATTATATCCCCACAACTGAATAATTGCCACTGTGTTAGATTTCCTGTACTCTAGGATACCACCTTTTCCCATGGCATTTTTTTTTGTTCTACTTCAAATAATTCTGACACATACCCCCACCCCCCTACTAAAAGAGAAAAAAAGAAACACTGACGAGAGAGGCATGTTGTACGGAAATAAAACCAGTGCATCTAAAGAATTGCACATCATATAACGGAATTGATGAATAGATTACCATCCTCATGTGGCACGTAGCAGCATACAGGAAGGTGATAATGATGATGATGGTGGTGATAATGATAAAAAGCAGAAAACGTTAAAATGACTCTCTGAAGTTGACCTGAGGATCGCATAGGAGAGACCAGGGCTGCCAATTGGACTGTTATTAAAACAAGCAAAGCTGAAAAATCAGCAATACAGAACCAAAGAACAACAAATCAATAAAAAAACCAAGAATGATAAAAAGTACAAATTTTTTTAGTACGAAACGAAACAGGTACTCACTTTTATACAGGAATATATTTAAAAAAGAAAAGAAAACTCTTTATGACAGTCAGCGTAATTTCAGAAATTGATTATTAGTCATACAAACTGAAAATAAAAATGTTAACAAGAAAACATTAATTTGTGTACTCATCTGCGTAATTTATAACATGCGGGGCTGTAGCTCAGATGGTAGAGCGCTCGCTTAGCATGTGAGAGGTGCGGGGATCGATACCCCGCAGCTCCAAATCGGATGTTGTATCGGATATTGCACGTTCGTTTGACTACTTTCACTATGTATAGACTTTCGTTAACTCCTTATTTCTTGCACGTTTGTTTGACTACCTATGTAGCCTTTCGTTAACTTCTTTCTCGCACGTTCGTTTAACTACCTATGTAGCCTTTCGTTAGCTCCTTCTTTCTTGCACGTTTGTTTAACTACCTATGTAGCCTTTTGTTATCTTCTTTCTCGCACGTTCTTTTAACTGCCTATGTAGCCTTTCGTTAACTCCTTCTTTCTTGCACGTTCGTTTAACTGCCTATGTAGCCTTTCGTTAACTTCATCTTTCTTGCACGTTCGTTTAAATACACATGTAGCCTTTCGTTAACTTCTTTCTTGCACGTTCGTTTAACTACCTAGGTAGCCTTTCGATGACTCCTTCTTTCTTGCACGTTCGTTTAACTACACATGTAGCCTTTCGTTAACTCCTTCTTTCTTGCACGTTCTTTAACTACCTATGTAGCCTTTCGTTAACTTCTTTCTTGCACGTTCGTTTAACTACCTATGTAGCCTTTCGTTAACTTCTTTCTTGCACGTTCGTTTAACTACCTATGTAGCCTTTCGTTAACTTCTTTCTTGCTCGTTCGTTTAACTACCTATGTAGCCTTTCGTTAACTTCTTTCTTGCACGTTCGTTTAACTACCTATGAAGCCTTTCGTTAACTCCTTCTTTCGTAGATGACTCTTACAATCTATACAAATTTTCAAATTTGTAATGTACTCTAGTTGTCCTTATAGCTTGCAATGTGACCAACTAAGCAGTTTTTTTGTTTTAAACTCTGGTCCTTTGGTACACATATGCTATTTTGTAAAAAAAAAAAAAAAAAAGCGTTAAAGAGGATTACCTAAAATCATGTTGGTTCCTTGGCTCTCAGGCAGGTGCGCTCTGAAGCCCACAATAAATCGACTCTCACGATATGCTTGTCTATTCTTGTCTCCTCCCAAACACAATGTGGCCCTTAAACCCACACGGAAACCTCGTGCATCTTATTTCAAGTTCAAGGGTGTTAATTCTGTATAGATAAGACGTTGACAGTGTCCAAGTGTGGCACTGGTAGCGCAATGTTGGTACGACCATGTTATCTGTTTCTTGGCGGTCACACGTACGTTTGAATATCTTGATAACATTAAGTGAACAACACGAGGGTAGATTTACTGGGCTAATAAAGGAAAACAATGCAGAATGTTAGATCGGTCTACGTGGGTAATTCTTCACCATTTGAGAACAATGCTCATTCGTCAATAGACTCTTCCTTTGTGACCAGTCTTGAAAAAGTCAATTATGATAGTGCACGCGTCTTTTTTAAATCTTTTTTTCTCTCCACCCCTCTCTCTCTCTCTCTCTCTCTCTCTCTCTCTCTCTCTCTCTCTCTCTCTCTCTCTCTCTCTCTCTTTCCTGATATATACAATTACTTTGGCATTTGCCTTTTTTAAAGACATTACTATTTTATGTCCGACTCTCACGCCCAATAATCTCTCCTTCACTCTATCTCAAAACACACACATACAACACTCACACAACACATGCACACACAAATACACCGTATAAACACCTACACAGGACAAGCGGTTACTTGATGAAACCACTTTCTCTCTTTTGGATTTGCGTCCAAATAGCTGCTCTCTGAGCCACTGAGTATCAGTCTTTGGGGCTGTAAGCCTAGAAACCACACATATACATACACATACGCGCATGTAATATTACCACACATTCACACACAAATAAACCATTGTAGACTCGCAGACACATAGCACATTAGACATACCATAAGCTTTTAGAGACAGGCTGTATGTGGGTTGTGAGTATGGAGGGGGATTGTGTGGGCAGGTCACACCGAACAAACCTGGTAGCAATATATAGTTTAGCTATGCTTACCACTGACCTGGATCTGTTTTCTGCAGCTTATGGGATATGATTAGGGCTAAGTTGCACAGTCTGTCAACAAGTTGCCAATTATGTGACACATTGTATGTATCAATTATATATATATATATATATATATATATATCCCAGAATATCTTGGACAAAGAAGATGAGAAATGCATATTGACATCACAAAGATGTGGCACATTTTCTCGTATCAACATATAGATTTATAAGTGACTCCTTATATATATACCGAGTATATATATATATATATATATATATATATATATATATATATATATATATATATATATATATATATATATAAAACAACAAGGAAATAAACTGTATAAGCAAACACCTTGATGTCACGCGATGCCGCTTGACTGGGTTGGCTGTGTGACCCTCCCCCAATGTTTTCTTGGTGTCAGTATCGCTGGCATAGAGTAATCAATACGTGTTTTGCATGTAACTTAGTGGGAAAAAAATGTATATGCGATTTTATTTACCCCCCCCCCTTCTGTGTGTATGGGCATGTGTGTGTGCATGTGTGTTGTGTGTGTGCACGTGTGTTGTGTGTGTATTTGTGCGTGCACGCATGTATATGACTAGGCTAGAGTATGTATGTTTCATAAGTGCAGGAAGAGATCAGATTTCTACGTTTGACCTATATTCTATTGACATCGGTAAGATAAATGACCTGTTCGGCCAAGGATATGGGAAAAGGTGGGTGAATGAGGCAGGAAGGGGGGTTTTTAACGTAGGCAGATCGAGTCACCGAAATCTGTAACAAAATATATAATTAACAGGTAATATTCATACCCGCGATAGCTCAGTTGGTAGAGCGGAGGACTGTAGAAGAAATGCTAGAAATCCTTAGGTCGCTGGTTCAAATCCGGCTCGCGGGAGCATTTTTTTTTTCTTAAATCGTAAAAAGATATGAAACCCCGCAAAAAGTAGAACTAGCCAGCTTCACATCACAAACGACAAGTGAACTATGCGGTAAACATTCTTTCATCAGCACTTTGTACCTAATTTCTAATTCACACCAGTCAAAGAAAATCCCAGAGTTCCCAGGAAATTCTACTGTTTTAGGACTTGGGGTTAGGGTTACAGTTAGGATCTGTGTCAGCCTTGACGTCACAGAGACATCGACCAACCCTAACCTTAAGTGTATGCCTAACTCTAAGCATTACACTAACCTTAACCTCCAACCCTAACCTGTAACCCTAACCCCAAACCATGACTGCCTGTAATATTGGACTTTTTGTGGGATAGTGTTATATTGCGCCATGAGGAGAGATGAGACTCACAGCCCATGGCGATGGCGAGAGTGACTAGCAAGATCCGCCCGTGTCAAGAAACGTCTTCCATAATTATAGCATGGGATTTCAGGACCATTGTTGTCAACATTTGTGTTTAATCCGTTTCTTTTCAGACGCTCAGCTCTCATCCTTTCTGCAATCATTTCTTCCTTCACTCTCTTTTCCTCCCTGATATGCTCTTTCCACACAACACAGTCCATGGGATTTTGTTCCCATGAGATACCTGTATCATTCATGTCCCGCTTGCACACATCTTTATATCGTAGAAGAGGTCGACCTCGACATCTTCTTCCTGCCTTTAATTCACCATAAGGGATGTCCTTAGGGACTCTGCCATCCTCCATATTCCCGGTGTGACCATGCCACCTGAGCCTTTGTAGACATCATGGAAAAGACTTGTACACACATTACATAAATTTATAATACCATTAACACGAACACGACTATACAAAATCCCTAAGGAACTCACGGTTCGTTTACTCGTTACTCTTTATACCGGACACGTTACCGTTCCTAGCCCATTCTTATTTTAGTTGCACTGCCTTCTGTTCCAAAGATGTAGTTCCCAGCTGTATGAGATTATCAGCTGATGATCTAAAATACAGAAAGCTTAGCATTGACTCTGCTGAACTGAAAACTACCCTGTATTGAAGGAGTAAACTTTAGTCACTTGGACAAAAATCCACATCTCCGTCAGGACAGTTGAATCTCTGACGCGTGTGTGATCCCCCGAATAGATACCTGGTCCCGAAAAGTTGTGAAGATAAGTGCCGCTGTTCTAAAATATTAGATACAACTTTGCTGGATTTTAAGTCTCCAAGATGAGTTGAAGCCTACTAGACAGATAAGGCGGATCCTTACGAGATTTGCAGACTCTGTCATTGGAGTGGATAGACTTCATGGCCGTAACCTCCATGTTGAGGTCGCCTTGGTGACCTTGAAAATTTAAATGCACCGGGACTAGTTTGAGGGCACCGTTCTGCACATCAGAAAGATGTCTGAACCTGTCGATGCCCTGTTTTCGCAGATGGTTTGCTTCGCTGTCACATTCACGATGTAGTTCAGTCAGCCTGTTAACGGGTAGTATGATCGCCAGAGCAAGATTTTAATGCTGTGACAGATATATAATCTTTACCGCTGTGGCCAGGGCTATTAAAATTAAGGGGGATTTGTTTGAGTGTCTTCTTGTCGATATCAGAGAGGTGTTCCCGGAAACGACAGCATTAAAATCTTGCTCTGGCGATCATACTACCCGCCTCGCTTTGGAAAATTGCCTTATCCACAGCCTTGGCGTTCTTAGTCCAAGAGGTATCAATATCCAACATACCTTCATCTAAATAGTTCTAATCTTATCACATTTTAAATGTTAATTATTTTATTTTATTTCATATTATTACCATATTCTATTTCTTATCAATATCATTTATGTATCATTAACACTTGCATTTCTTTTACTCCCAGTATTGTGACTATATTTTTTAGCCATCGTTTATGTTATTTTATTTCATTTATTCCGCAACACATTTTTTAAACGTCGCTCACGTCACCCCTTAGAGATCTACATACTCTCCATTCCTCGTTTGTGTATTTCACTTGTGTTTGAAAAAGGCTGCCCGGCCGAAACGTTACGTTGTGTTGTTTTGTGCACGTTTTCCTCTTTCCCATTTTGTTGAGCTTTTTAGTCAAATTTCTCTGGAATTCATTGTATTAGCTTGACTGCAGTCACCCCCATAGTTTCACCATTCTAGGACTTGAGATTGGGGGTGGGGGGGGGGGGGGGGAAGGAAAGAAAGAGAAAGTAAGAGAGGACGGGTGACGGATAAAGAGATATAAAAATGAACGAAGAGTATTTATCAGGGAGCATTTCACACAAACACGGATAGACACAGAGAAAAGCAAAGGGTGGGGGGGTGGTGGTGGTGGGGTGGGGGGTGGTGGGTGGGGATGGGGGGGGGGGGGTTGGGGTGGGAGGTGAAGTTGACTTATTTAGGTCAACAATTCTGAACTATTTCATCGCATTCCAACGTTCCAAATGGCTTTCTTTAATTGTAATGATACACATATTTACCGAAATATACAACCAAAAAAAAAAAAAATAAATAAATTAAAAAAAAAAAAAAAATTACGCAACAAAAGTCACATGTTTGCATTTAGTAAACACCAAGTTCATGCCTTTCCTATTGCTAAGAAAGTATGAACTAATGGCGTATCATCCCGTGATAGCTCAGTTGGTAGAGCGGAGGACTGTAGTAGAAATTGTTGATATCCTTAGGTCGCTGGTCAAATTCGGCTCGCGGGATTCTTTTTTTTTTTAAATTATATTTGTGCGCGTTGGTAATTGTGCTTAAACAGATCATTTCCGTGACTCCTTTAAAGCATATTTAATTTTTCGATTTATTCTAAACTATCCTCATTTTATTAATTTAATATTCTCTCGACTAATCTAAAAAAAAAAAAAAAAAAAAACAAGCAGGTTTCGCGCAGAAGACAAACTAGAGATAATTTTTTTTCAACATGAGAATTATTCTTGAAAAATTCAGAAACTAAAAGATAAAGAAATACAGAGTAAATGATAGATCTTCATACATGCTTTATAGATTGCAACAAGGCGTTCCATTGTCTTCAATACCAATATACTGAGATGCACGGGACTCCATACACATTTGATACATTTAATGGAATCTCTATACCACGAACAACAAGCAGCTATCAGAGCAGCTAGTGAAACATCGGACAGATTGCATTTTCTCTCCATCCCCTTTTTAATCTACATGCGGAAAATGTTATAAGAAATGCAATTAGTGAGGAGGCCTGTGACAGCTTCAATCTACTCTAAATTTAAGGTAGACCTATTCCAGAATTTAGAGACGCACACGATACTGTTCTTCTTTCCAACAGTGTACAAGTTTTCGAACAATTAAATTTGACTGTCAAAAATCACAATGAAGAAAAGAATATGTATCTGAATATTAAAAAAGAATGTCTACAATGAATGAAGCACACCAATCATGCATTAAAATCGACAGCAAGGCGATTGAAAATAATCACAGACCGTGAATTTTCGGGCTCAGTGAGTAACAACAATGGCGAAGGCACAAACACACAAAAAAAGTCAGAAAAAGACTTGCTTTAGCAATGCAAAGACTATATAGCTCAAAGAAATTATGTCATAACACCTGTATACAAGTTAAAGTGAAAATTTTGAGATTTTTGTATATTTCCCTTGACAACTTATGAATGCGTTTTGAGTTGAGTTGAGTCAGGTAATTTTCGCAGAACACCGGACACATCCGTACATGCTTAGATTCCCCCGTCAACATATTCCCCCTTCAACGTGCGGTTAATAGTGCCAGTCCTATACTGGTTAACAACATCATCTGAACGTCCTATCTCTCCAAGTGCATTGTCAATATCGGCGTGATCAATGGGTCTGGCATCTACAACTAATACAGAACCTTCCGATCTATCAGCTCTTTCATTGCCAACAATACTGCTGTATCCTGGGTCATAAATAAAGGCAACTGCACACACAGAACAGTCTTGCAATGATCCCATCCACTGTCTGCGTATGGAGCCTGCCTCGACCCGTCGGGTCATGCTCATAGAATCACACAGGACTCCCCCCCCCTCCGCCCCACATGCACACGAGTATATTCATGTGGTTCTAGCTTGTGTCGCCGCCATCACCTCATTCCGTCATGCCCCTGGTAGTCATGAAGAAGGCACCGCTGGCTACTTGAAATGTTCTGCCTGCAGAGCGAGCTGTAAGTTCCCATACGCTTTTGTGTCCTCGTAAAACGGACCCGTCTGTGCAGATCAGCACATCTGTCTCATCTGAATAGTCACTGATAAGCTCACAGACTTGACACTGATGTAGCAACAATAAAATGTAGCAGTTGCTGAAGCTATGTCTCTTTGCTACCTTTGGTCATGAGTCATTGGCTCTTTCTCACTAACTTTCTGAAGAAGAAAATCAGAGCTTTTGAACTGTAATGCTACAGAATGGTTCTCAGAATACTATGGACAAATAAGGAGAAAAAAGTCGACATCCTGCATGTTCTGAACATCAAGGAGAAGTTATTAATAAACAGCACCTTCTCTTGGAAGCTTAGGTATTCTGGACATGTCAGGCGCCGTGGTGTTTCTTGGAAGCTTAGGTATTCTGGAGATGTCAGGCGCCGTGGTGTTTCTTGGAAGCTTAGGTATTCTGGACATGTCAGGCGCCGTGATGTTTCTTGGAAGCTTATGTATTCTGGACATGTCAGGCGCCGTGGTGTTTCTGAGTGAACGATAGCAGAGGATGCAGTTTGCGGAAAACGAGGCAGAGACCCACTTCCACAAAGATGAACAGACGACATTAAATTTGCATTGGCTATGAAAACACACAGGGCTGGAGATTTGGCTAGAGAAAGAGACAATTTTAGGTGTGCCGTGAAGAGAGCGACGTTCTGTAAAGGACATGCTGATTGATGATGACGAATCTACAGAATATGTAAATAATAATAAGTACTACAGTGGTGCATCGAACAGCTACGAACCTTTCGAGATTCGAATTTTTTTCATATCCCATTAAAACATCTGCACGTCTTCTGTCTGATAAACACGTGAATTTCCTCTACCTCCATTCTCATACTGGATGTAGTGACGCTATACGCGAGGTTTTCTGTTTTCAAGCGATGTCCATTCACCTTTACACTAAACCCCCACCCACTCTTCTAACCTCTTACCATAGACCGAGCTTGTACATTATGAGGTAACCTGGGCATAAATTGATCAGCTCGTGTACGGCTGACTCTCTTTCGCCAGCTATCCATTCCCCGCACCCTCAGTTAAAGGTAATTATCACTCTTCTCTAGTCTGGTTTGTTGGGCGGCAACATAACCCATTCTCCCCCACTAGCTTTCTTATCAGTAGCACAAACAGTTCTGATCGTGACTTCTGCCTGTCCCATCCAAGAGCCACCTCTTTTTAGCTGCTGTCCCTAGCTATCCCCCATGGCCTCACGAAGAAGGATTTACTTTAAAAACAATTTAAATTACGTGGATTTCCATACAACGTAATATCTATCATGTATATCAAAGATTTGAGAGGAATTTTTTTAAAAAATCTTAGCACGGATTAATTGATTTCCCTTAGGATTTAATGGGAAATCTAGATACGAAAAACAATCAGGAACGAATTAAGGACGTCAGTCGAGGTGCCACTGTATTACCATTCAGAGCGATGGCTGCTGTTGCAATTTTATGAAGAATGTTTATTTGGTCTGATATGATCACCGCCTTTCTTCTGTTTTACTGCCCGTTAGAGTTCTCTGGAAGCCAGACTTATCTTGATGGTCATGCTTCGCGTAGTTGCCAGGTACGCTACTATTCTCTTTAATGTTTCTCCCACGACCAGCAAGTTAATTAAACTGTAGTTGAATTTGTGTATAAATATATTTGATAACAATGGTGAGCACAGACCGATAGGCCATACGCCAAACAAAAAGAGGATTTCCGAAGACATGTTCGGCCTTACTACTCGCCGTAATTTCTCCCATCCTTTGTGCTGTGTATGCCCACGCTGACCTTGATCCATTTTTAAAGACCAGTCTGTAATACTATACTGTAGTTCACACAATAACAGAATAACATCACGTTTAACAGCATATGACAAGATATTGGAAGAATTTGATCTTGCAACCTTGAAAACATCAAGCTCTTTTCGTTGACATCTTGAGGCCGTAAACGTGACAAAAAAGTCGTAATGGAAGCAGCCAGGAAAAAAAAAAATCAATGCCATCCAGTTTTTATGTGGTTTCCGTTTGACTGTGATACCTGACATCAAAGGGACAAACGAGTTTGCAAGGAATGCAGTGACTCTTTACCTGCCTGTTCTGTATGATTGTAAGGGATCGTACTCATTGGCATCAACCTGCATGGGCTGCGACACAGTGCTTGTGTGTGTGTGTGTGTGTGTGTGTGTGTGTGTGTGTGCGCGTATGTATGTGTGTGTATGTATGTGCGTGTGTGTGTATGTGCGTGTTTGTGTGTGTGTGCGTGTGTGTGTGTGCGTGTGTGTGTGTGTGTGCGTGTGTGTGTATGTATGTGTGTATGTATGTGTGTGTATGTGTGTGTGTGTTTAGGACGCGCCTTTCCTTCCAATTTCTTCTACCTTTTCTTCACGTTCACTAGCTATGAACTCCGGTTTATGTTTTTTACTCACCGCTTTTACATGGTTGCGCCTTTCAGGTATTTATCTCTACATTTTCTTGCTCTCTTTCTAACAATCTTGTCAGTCGTTACCAAGTTCTGGAGTCTTCTCCTTCCTGCAGTATTTTTATGAAAAATAAAATTATAGTTTACTCCTTACTGCAGTAGTTTTACGAAAAATCAAAGTGTATCTCTTAACTGTGTGGAACTATTTTCCATGTCTCTTTTTGATTTTTTTCAACAATTCCTTTTTTACTCAATCTTTTTAAAACCGCTATCCTCAACTGTTATTGTTTACATTAAAAATGGCATATTCTTGTGTGTACCCACATCTCCACGGTCTTAGTTCGACTTTCTTATCTTCATAAGCTTCTTCAAGATCCCACTTTTCAAACCTCGAAATGAAAGCGCACTTTTTATTGGATGGCCACATAGTAAAAGCAAATGACGTAGAGCACTATCAAATATTGCAGTGCAAAAACTTTCTTGACAGATCATCAGTTTCAATATCTCCCCAGTGAAAAGTAATAAGTAACAAAGTAAAAAAGAAGTAATATTACACATGATTTTTTGCTTGCAAGGCAGTATCGAATAACAAATGCCCACTGAAGTTTTCAAATGAAAAATGACACAATGGAATTTCCTAAAACTACACTGAAAGCATTTTTTTTAAAGATGAAATAACAAATCTGTTAAGCTGAGATGGGTTGAGTTTCAGGAAGCGATATCATATAATTCTGGACATTTTCTTAAGCGCTCCGTTCCCATCTTCAGCAGTCGGCGAAGAGAACAAACTCTGAGGTGCCACTGGCAGTTTGATTGTATGTCCGTCTTGCCTTTCCTCTAAGTGTCGGCCAGATTTCCTGGTAACTTCCCATGGCGTCAGTTAGATCTAGATCCAGCCCCATATGCCCAGAACGCATGAAGGAGTGATCAACGGCCCTTTACGTTACCGTACTTGCGGTTCATTCGCTGCCAAAGGTGGTCAACATCTAGCTTGTCATTCATCAGTTCACTAACGGGTGACGCAGAATAAGCCATTCGAGTTTTGAAGGATACTTCTCTGATGTAGCAAGCTTTTAAAAGTAGCAGACGATTCCAATTTAAGAAACGTAATAGATGAAGATGGAAGACTCGATAAAGAGATACAGGCTAGAGTTCAAAAAGCCAATGCAGTCAACTACCAACTGGCCCCACTTCTTCGTCATCCAAAGATCTCGTTACCAGCCAAACAACGGATGATCAACAGCATTTTTATCCCTACGTTATGTTATCAGTGCCAAACGTGGACAATGAACAAATCACATATGCAAAAAATAACTACGTGTGAAATGCGATGTCTCCGAAGAGTCACCAACAATACACGAAGAGACAGAGTCACAAACGTCAGCATTAGAGACAAAGTTGGAACAAGAGCATGCATGCAACATATTGAAAAACAGAGAATGAAGTGGTTTGGTCATTTAGTAAGAATGCAACCGGATCAGATTGCCTATAAGGCCTTTTACAATAGAACATCGGAAGAAAGGCCAGAGGAAGACCCAGGAAAAAATGGATAGATGGAGCAGCTGAATACGGCCAGAAGATCCAAAAACTGTCACTCAAATCACGCGAGAGGCACAAAAACAAATATTTTAAACCACGACACTGGGCTGCAACCCAGTAAAAGTGAAGAAGACAATAGATAGATAGATAGATAGATAGATAGATAGATAGATAGATAGATAGATAGATAGATAGATAGATAGATAGATAGATAGATAGATAGATAGATAGATAGATAGATAGATAGATAGATAGATAGATAGATAGATAGATAGATAGATAGATAGATAGATAGATAGATAGATAGATAGATAGATAGATAGATAGATAGATAGAAGATAGATAGATAGATAGATAGATAGATAGATAGATAGATAGATAGATAGATAGATAGATAGATAGATAGATAGATAGATAGATAGATAGATAGATAGATAGATAGATAGATAGATAGATAGATAGATAGATAGATAGATAGATAGATAGATAGATAGATAGATAGATAGATAGATAGATAGATAGATAGATAGATAGATAGATAGATAGATAGATAGATAGATAGATAGATAGATAGATAGATAGATAGATAGATAGATAGATAGATAGATAGATAGATAGATAGAATAGATGAAGACGGTTTCATGCGCATACGTGTACGTTGCACCAGTGTTCAAGCCATCTCGGGTTTTCCCCATATCGTCAAATCAACTGGCTGACCACTGGTGCACTTTTTGGTCCATCAAACACAAACATGAAGTTACATGTCGTATTGTCTATACTCTGTCCCACAGGGCTATGACGTCCTAAAAATAAATGCTGCCACTGCGAGAGTTTCGGATAAGGGACTGTCCATAACTGTGGAGTTTGCTTTAGGTTTATTGTTCTTTGTTCATTAAAGATGATGTGTGTGCTCACTAGGTGTGTGTTTTGAGTGTGTTCTGGTTTAGTGTGTCTGTCACAGGGCCGTACAACGAGCCCTAGTTAGGTAATATAGATTCCAGGTCCTTGACAGATGGTGTCATAGCCCTGTGGGACAGAGTATGTATAGTCAATGTATAGTACAAGATTCGCCACGCCAACCAAGAAGAACAAGAACAACAGGACTGCAATCTAGCACATTGTCTCATCACAGAAGATTAAAGCTGGTATGGCCATTGGCTTTGAACCAAATCTAATGAGCCATGAGAAAGGCAGAGGACAGATAGGCCAGTCCATGTTACCTCACATTGGTGATGGTGCTCGTCGTCGTCGTCGTGGAAGCTGCATTGTTGTCAGAGGATTAGCAGCAGCAGCGTCACCAGCAAAAGTTGTACATTGTGCTGGTTTTAGTTAGTGGCAATAACACGATCAGGTAGTAAGTACTTCGTGCATACTTTTTTTGTCACCCCTACACACACACACACATGCGCGCGTGCGTAGCGCACTTACACACATTTTTAAAATATTAAAACGCAAATTGTTGCAATTGATCACCCGCCTTAGTGAATGCACCCAGTCAGCCTGCACCTAGTTTTCCTAAGCTTCTAATGTTACGTGCAGTAGTGTATACAACAGCCTTAGGCAAAGGAAATTTGCAATTTCGAAATAATAATGCCGTGGTTTCTTAGTGAAAGTGGAGAAGAAAAAAGGCATTGAGCAGAAAAGATTATACTGCATTAAAATTGTAAAACTATATTGCTCAAGCCCTATTAACCATGATAATAATAAAAATAATATAATAATAATAATAATAATAATAATAATAATAAATCTCATAAAAACAGAACGAATGAAAGAATAGAAGAGCTTTTCAGCAAAATAACGCCAAACAATGAAATGAAATAAGATTCAAAATATGAAATTACACCGATTGTTCATGAAGGACTGTGTATGAATATATGCTTTCTGTTCTGTAAACCTAGCTGGAAGTAATTTATATTATTTTCGAGTACTGTTTATTTAATCTAAAACAATGAACGACTTCCCTTTTTCTGGGGTTTGTTTTAAAAATAATGATTACTTCCTGATTTACGGTAATATGATTTCTGCACTGCTTACAATAAGATTTTTGATGTGTTTAGCTTTATATTTTGTGATATTTGGTCAATATCTAGTTCAGAATTAATGCTAGCAAGCCCGATAGACCGACTGACAGACAGACAGATATACGATCGGTCACTATTTAATATTGTATAGGACATAATAACTCAGACATAGTATGAAGACCTACCAATTGTATAGTAAACAAATAGATATACATTGATCATCACTCGTTAAAGAAGTAGGGTGATAGAAGGAACATTCCAACTGACACACGCAAACTTACCTACCAAGATGGGAACCCAGCAATTGTTCATCCGGAAGCAGCTTGAGGTCTGGAAAAGCTTCGTCGTTTCTTGTCAATAAGTTGTAGCTGCGAGAGAAAAACAAGCACTAGAGTTTAGTTATCCAGCGTACTTGTCTAGCTTTTATAGCATAGGTGTCTGGTCTGGTGAATATATTTCTGTTAGTCTTAAAGCATGTGTGTCTAGTCTGGTCTAGTGAGTATATTTCTCTTAGTCTTATAGCATAGGTGTCTAGTCTGGTCTAGTGAGTATATTTCTCTTAGTCTTATAGCATAGGTGTCTAGTCTGGTCTGGTGAGTATATTTCTATTGGTTGCATAGCATATGCGTCTAGTCTAGTGGGCATTTTTTATTGTAGTCTTGTAGCACAGGTGTCTAGTTTGGGAGTATATTTCTTTTGGTCTTATAGCATAGGTGTCTAGTATGGTGATTATATATTTTTTATTCTTAAACTATAGGTGTCTAGTCTGATGAGCATATTTCTTTTAGTTCTATAGCGTCTAGTTTGATGAGCATATTTATTTTAGTCTTACAGCATATGCGTTTAGTCTAGTGAGCATTTTCTTTTAGTTTTGTACCAAAGGTGTCTAGTCTGGTGAGCATGTTTCTTTTAGTTCCAAAGCGTCTAGTTTGATGAGCATATTTATTTTGGTCTTACAGCATATGCGTTTAGTCTAGTGAGCATTTTTCTTTTAGTTTTGTAGCAAAGGTGTCTTGTCTGGTGAGCATATCTCTTTAAGTCTTATAGCATATGTGTCTAGGTTTGTAAAGATATGCATCTAGTTGGTAATTTCGCATCAGTCTCGTATCATCTGTTCAGGTCTGAAAACAATACAGGAGGACAAAGGCGCTTATCAGACACCCACGTCAAGCATGACCATGGAAATAGCCGCTGCTGCTAGAACATTAGCATGGGTATCCGAGCAAACCGCCACACAGCTAGTTATTGTATCAGACTCCATGAACATGCTTCAGAAGAGAGCAACATGGGTAGAAAGCATTCGAAAATCGCACTTAACCACCTTCACTGGATCTACACACCGGGTCATGCGGGTGAAAAGGGAAATGGGCGAGCGGACCAACTGGCAAGCACTGCACTAAGGAATACGGGAAAAAGCACCGACAGAGCAGATATCGTCAACTCTGAATAAACTGGGCTAGTGGATAATGAGGAATCCCTAACACTAACACAATTGCGAGACATGGGAGTAAAGCATGGTGAAGTCCCTCAATGACGTCTTCGAGGCCGAGATAGGAGACAATATAACCAGCTTCTCATGAGAACAGTTAGTATAAGTACTTTGGAGTGGCTGCTGCATTGGAGGACTGAACACGCATGGGAATGCGTAATACGCAGTGACTTCATTGTGATAACATAAGATAACATAACATATTCCTTCTAGTGATCAAATTTGTTTTAGTTTTGTAGCATGGGTATCTAGTTTTTTAATTATATTCGTCTATTCTTGTAGCATACGTCTCCATTCTTGGAAGCATAGTTGTCTAGTTATGCGCCTTATTTGCCTAGTCTTGTAGGATGCCTGTCAAGACCAGAAACCTATATGTCTCGTGTTGAATAAAATGTGTTTAGTCTTGCGTGTCTGTCTCGTCCCGCATATTTGTCTAGTGCGATTTGCAGCCTTCTTGTCTAGTCATGTAACATGCTTGTCAAATCTTGCAGCACATTTGTCTAGTCGTGTAGACTACTCTTCTATTTGGCAAGAACATTTGATTAGTTTTAAAGCACACTTGTGTAATGTTGTAAGCTTTTGTAAAATAATTGCAGAAATAGAGTTAATTTATTTAATTTATGAAACTAGAACAAATGAACGTGTCCGTTAATCAGGTCAATTTTCAATCTGATTAGCAGACAAAAATTATGAAAGGGAGGCGAAGCCACGATCAAATGGCCCGGATATTTGAGCCGGAAGTAATTTTCAGCCTCGATTGTAATACAAAGTCCAGAAATGTGGAAAAAAAATTAACACATAGGATACACATCAACACGGCCACAGACATGTAAAGAGATCGAGGCCCCCAGGAGAGCAAGCAGACTGGCGTGCTCACCTACCTACCAACAGACAGACATACAGACAGACAGACAGACAGACAGACAGACAGACACAGACAGACAGACACAGACAGACAGACAGACAGACAGACAGACAGACAGACAGACAGACAGACAGACAGACAGACAGACAGACAGACAGACAGACAGACAGACAGACAGACAGACAGACAGACAGACAGACAGACAGACGGACGGACGGACGGACAGGCAGACAGACAGACAGACAGACAGACAGACAGACAGACAGACAGACAGACAGACAGACAGACAGACAGACGGACGGACGGACGGACAGACAGACAGACAGACAGACAGACAGACAGACAGACAGGCAGGCAGGCAGGCAGGCAGGCAGGCAGGCAGGCAGACAGACAGACAGACAGAATAGAACAGAACACAGAACAGACAGACAAATAACAGACAGACAGACAGACAAACAGACAGACAGACTTGAAATCGAGTTTCAGGTCTACAGACAAGCGTAAGTATGACACCGAAATATCGGAAATAAAGCGTCAATTACGCAAAGTAGAACTGGTTCGTTTTACAAGATAAAGACTACAAGTGATAAAATGAACTTTTCGGCTGGAAAGTCTTCACAGAATTATAACAATGAACTGACTCTAATACAACTACATAGAAAGCTATAGAAAAGTTGTGTTTTTGTTTGTTTGGATGATTTAAATACCCGGAATCATCGGAATATGAGGGCAGAGAGAAATACAACTGAAATAACAGTGAACGCCACAAGCTACATGAAGCCACACACACACACACACATACGCACACACATACACACCACACACGCACATTCACACATATATACACACACGCGCACACACGCACACACACACACGCGCACACACATACACACACACTCACACGCACACACATACACACACACGCGCACACCCACACACGCGTGCACATACATACACACACACTCACACGCACACACATACACACACACGCGCACACCCACACACATACACACATACTCACACACACACATACACATACATACACATACACACACACACACACATATATATATACTGGCAGATAGATCTGTGAAGTGGAATGGTCAGAAACAATGAATAATGGACACAGTCAGCAGCTGCACATCCGGTTAGCTAGCTGTTTACTCAACAGATTATCCTCATTGCCCAACCATTCAGTCCAAAATTACTCAGATCCCCGTTTCAGTAAATTCCACAGCGTAAAACGGCGGACGACACCAGTTCTGTAGTAGTTTGTTCTTCTTCATTAGCATCCTGCATTGTGCTCTTTTCGGGCAATAGCCATTTTAACTTCCTGTTATTGCAGTCTGATCATGATCGATACACAGCGATCACTTTTTTTTAAACGTCTTACTTCAGCTGCATCGACTACATTAACAATTTCATTTCAACTGACTCAAGGTTGGAGGTATTCCAATGAAGAACGGTAGAAACCGTGCAAGGAATGGATGAAATATAAATATTATAGAGAAACTAGATACAGGTTTCGGATATTTTGGTAATGTTTTGATCCGAAATAACCTGGAGAATGTGATGGTATCTGATTAAATTGGTTGGGTAAGAGCAATGGGAAAACGAATGATGAATACTTGAATGTTTTGGCCATCTAGTACGAGCACAATCGGGACAACAACACTGAATTAATCAGACACTAGTGATCATGTCAAAAGGTGGCTCATGATAGCTGTTTTCTGGTATACCACTTGACGTAGGTGGTGACAGAGACAAACCAGTTTGGACAATTAGGGAAAACCGGTTTGGAACAACAATTACATAACACGACTTCGAGCAGTTTCTTATTCTTAGACACATAAATGTGGGCTGCTTGTAGGTCAATGGGTCAATTAGTGAGCACAGGGAAAAATTAACCAGCATAAAACAGAGGTCTGGACGAAATCTCACACAGTGGTACCTGGTAGGGCAGTACCAAATATTCGCTTCGTATTCGCTTCGGGGCCGAATAGTGGACCTAATAACTATTCTGTATTCGGCCGAATAGTTGCGGTCTAGCCGAATACGAATAGTGGTTACCTTACACCCGTTTCTTGACCTGTGGAAAAAAACATATAAAGATTTCCCACCTTGGTTTATACTATCAAGCGTTATCTTTGTGCACCACCGACGAGCGAACCAAGTGAACGTCTGTTTAGTACAGCTGGAAATACCTTCAGTGATACAAGAAGCTGCCTTAATGCTAACAACATGGACCGATTTTTTGCTTTCATGGATTAACTAACAAGCTGTCAGTGACAATGTACAAGTTTAGTTATTTGTTATAAAACTCTTTTTTCTTTTGTTCGCATGAAATAAATTATCTATATCTGCAATGCTGTCTCTAGTATGAATTTCACTGTCTTTTTAATTCACTAAGCGGCCCGTAAAGTTTGACTTCCACAAGTGTTATAAAACTAAAAATACTTTCATTCCTAGGTATAAAGTACCACAGACTGACTGACTGAAGGATGCAAAAGATGAAATATTTTTAAATGTTTACTATTCTGTACTACATTTTGTGAAGTAAAATTTCAGCGTACATTTGACATTTTGGATGTTTTTTTAAAAATCTATTTTATACACGAAAGTGGAAGAATGGGCCTCAGTTTGAATAGCGAGGAGACAGAAATAATGGTGGTATCAAAGAAAAAAAAAAATTATTCCTAAATGTGTAATAAAAGTCAATGGTTTTATTTTGGGACAAGTACAGAAATGTAAGTATCTGTGCACATGGATAACATCAGATGGAAGATGCATTACTAAGATAAGAAACAGAATAGGACAGGCAAAAACTGCATTTATTAAAATAAAGAACATCTTATGCAATATATCTTTGTCATTGAAGGTTAGAAAAATAATTCTTGCTTGCTATATACAACCAGTTTTAACATATGGCTGTAAGTCCTGGACAATCGGTAGGCAGGCCAAACAATTTCTTGAGGCCTCAGGTTTTACAGAACAATGTTTAAAATACCTCGGACAGCCAAAAAAAAAAAAAAAAAAAGCAACAAAGTGATTTTAATAGAGGCGGGAGCCTGAAGACAACTACTCACAGACATCAGAAGGAGACAGTCATCATTTTTCGGCCATGTTATAAGATGAGAGAAAATGGAACATGTATGTGGTGACCACTGGAAAGATATGTGGAAGGAGGGATGAAAGAAAACAACGGGAGAAGATACTTGGCATGGAGGTGTGTCAGCACAAGAACTAATACATGCTGCAGGAGATCGCAGATTGTGGAGAGGCATAATCGCCCATGGCAGTCGGCAAAGCACTTAATGATGATGATTCACTATTCGTATTCGTATTCGGCCGAATAGTTGGTCCAGCTATTCGTATTCGGCCGAATAGTAAAAATCACTATTTGGTACAGCCCTAGTACCTCGGTCAACTTTTTAAATCAGTTGCTGATCCTTGGACGAGTGCCAAACAGCACGCATACCTAACACTATGTATACCGAACAGTATGTATACCAAACAGTATGTATACTAAACAGTACGTATACCAAACAGTATACATGCCAAATAGTATGTATACCGAACAGCATGCATACCAAACAGTATGTATACCGAACACTACGTATACCAAACAGTATGAATGGCAAACAGTATGCATACTAAAAAGTACTCATACCTAACATTACATATACCAGACAGTAGGCATATCAAACAGTACGTATACCAAACAGTATGCATACCAAACAGTATGTATACCGAACAGTATGCATACCAAACAGTAATGTTTTTGTCACTGGGAATATCTATCACAGAGAGCGACACCGACATTTGAAACTGTAACAAATAATGTTTTTGTCACTGAGAATATCTATCACAGAGAGCAACACCAACGTTTAAAACAGTAACAAATAATGTTTTATTCTTTTCTGTCCGATCTAGCAGCGGCTTGCAGCATCTAACCAGCACCATTTCAAAATGCACAAAAATGCTAACCGGATGTTCTGTGTTGGTTTTTAACGTTGTTGTTTTTAGTTATACAAAAGATATGCACAGGGAACTGAAACGAGTAATACAATTACTTTAGATTTAAATTAAAAAAGTCGTTTTTGAGTATGGTATAATTTGTACTTTAGTTATAAAGGCTTCACTTATGTGCTCCATTAATGTGGTTGTTACAGTAGTATGCAACTGCCAAGCTACAGCGAGATATGCCAGACAGTAAATTGTGCAATCCATTGCTCGTGTCTTCTTTGTTCAAATTTACAACGGGAAAACATTGCTTTAATTTGGAACAACAGATGAAAGGATTTGGTCAACTGATAAGAAAACACAGGTACCAACTAGATTTTGGTTAAATAAATATATTAAACACAGCGCAAGGTGATACAACACATGCGGTTGAAGAAGGCCACCAAGAAATGTCAAAGAAATGAAGACCAGCACGCATTGTAAAGTCTTCAGATGATCCTTACTCTCTTCAACACAAAAGAAGAAGAAGAGGAAGGAGGAAGCGGAGAAAAAGAAGAGGTCTCCGGAAATAAGTGAAGTTTTAGTTACCGGTGACGTAATACGCAGAAAAAAATGGAGAAAGATAATTGATCCCCTGAGAAGTACAATAACACATATGTTTACAATGCAAACGTTGCAATAACTACTTGTATGAACACGATAATGGCCACTGACATCGCGTGTCAGGCCTTCCCCAGGGACACTGGAATAACAAAGCAACTATTGCCTATTTTCTCCAAACTTGATTACATGTCCAAAAGCATGCAATAAAGCATTGGGAAAATTAGGACACAAGCACCCACTGTTATTGGAGCGTCCCATTGGAAGACCTCGCCTCACGCGCAAAGTGCGGGCAGCCGCGTCCAGGAATTGCTAGAATTAGTAAATTATTCAGTCAGGAAAAACATATTTCAGGCTTTTGTCGGTAAGTATTCACATCTTATCCTGTGAGGACCGTTGTCTTGATATTAAGCAATACATAATAGTGATGTACATTCTTCGAGCTCAGTCGGCGTGTCTCCGAGCAGAACGTATATAGGCATCCCCTTGCACAGACGGTGCTGACGCACACTTAAATGATATTGTTTCTGTACTAGATATTTGATTTATGTTTCACTAGTTGGCAGATAACCCAGTTATCCTAGACACTGGTAACTCGTTGAAGCTCCAGATAATGATGTCCACCATTAGGACGTCCTTTTTGTGTGTGGCTGTTGCCACGAGCCCTTATACGAGGGAAGGTCAATAAGTAAGACACAAATGGTTATGGGAAGGCAGCAAAATGTAGTTGGTAGAATTTTAAAAAGTGTCGTTAGGTGACAGCAGCATCGAACTTTATGTCTTCGTTCGTTCGTTCACAACACACATACAAAATGACGACTGCAAGTACTGAGTGTACCCTCAAGGAACAACGTGCTGTTCCGCGCATTTTTTTTTTTTTTAACAGGATGACTTTAAAGGACATTCGTTAGGAAATGCCTTCTGTTTATGCTGTTAAATTGTTATCTCGTTAAGCGGTGTATACCTGGGTAAATTTGTAAAAAAAATCAAGGACGCTCTGAAATTGTTAATGAAGTCCGATCTAGTCGCCCTCTTGTTGAGCGCCTGCCAGATCACCTTGTAACTCCTCGCAGCGCAATGTCATTTATACCATCAACCTCATACTCAGTACGTTCTTCACATTTCTTTTTTTTCTCTTTCTCTCTCGCCCCGCCATCGGCTTTTCTCTTTTCTCTTTCTAGCCTTGTGTCCTTCTGGGTGTTTGTGTGGATGTCTACCCTTCTGTCTTTCTCTTCCACTCCATGTAAAAAACATAGCCCTAACAGAGGTAAATGCACGAGGTAGATATCTGTTTCTGAACCATGGATATATTTATAGGCTTAATCTGGATGAGGCAGTTGCAACACAAATAATTAGAAAATTAATAAAATACAGGCAGAAAACAAAATTACAAGAATAAAAAGTAAACATGCGCGGACAATGCTACATCAATAGACAACAGCAGGAAACTTAACATATATTATATTAAAGCATAACAATAGCGTGTAAACAAGTCTCCCCCTTCCCCCACCCCTCAACCACTAAAAAGAGAATGAAATTAAATATGTGATGTAAGCAGAATGGAAATAAATATATGGTACTGCATTCATCAGCTGCGTTATCACAAAAATGGAGTATCATTGAGAGAGGATAAGGAGCCCACATACCTCGGAGTAACATTTCATGATAGGTTAACATTGAGAAAACACATCTACAAGACAGCACCCAAAGCCAGAAGAGGGTAGCCATTCTGAGAAAACTAAGTAGAACCACATGGGGTGCTAGTGGGAAAAATACTTAGGAAAGTTTACCAACAAAGTGTTCCACCACACCTGTTCAAGGCTGATCAACAGCAAGGAGTTCAGCAACAAAAACCACACTACAAGAATTAGACAAAGTGCAAAATCAAGCACTCAGAGTTACCACAGGCAGTATGAAATCAACACCTATAGCTGTGATGGAGAAAATGGGGATGACCCAAGCACTGAGTGAACGCAGAGACACCAAGATGCTAATACAAACAGAAGAGTTTCTCGGCATGCCTAGTCACCATGTGAATGAAAGATTCCAAAATCTAACTTTGGGACGACTAAAGAGAAACAGTTTCATCCACTAGTCAAACGGCTCTGCAGACAAACCACTGATCTGCCTGCAGCTGATAGCTCCTTAAATGCTGTTCCAGAAAAAAAAAACCTGGAGAGAGGAGCATAAATTTCTAACATACATCAAGACAGAAGTGAAAGGAGAATTTGGCAAGGAAAAACAGAACAGTGTGCAGCGTAAAACAGCCACCCTCAGTCTGCTTGATGATGAATACCTGTATAATCTGCGTTCGTGTTTTACACAGATGGGTCAACAGAAAATGCAAACAGAAACGGAAGTGCAGGAGTATACATTGAGCATCCTAATAATACCAGGGATACAGCCAAAATACCAACAGGAAAGCACTGCCAAATAAATCTACGATGCAGAAGTTTAAGCCATCAAGATAGCGGGAGAGATACTTCTCAATGCCGGGTATATTTCACAACCAGTGGTATTCCTAATAGATGCAAAAGCGGTAATTCAAGCACTTAAGTCTGGAGAATTACCAAGTATATTGACACTATTATCAGAACTAGGCAACCGTTGAAAGGTAGTTATGCAGTGGATACCATTCCACTGTGGAGTTCCCGGAAATGAAAGAGCTGATTAACTAGCTAAGGAAGATGCAACTGATGAACAACCCGACATAGTCTCTTTTCAACAGAAGAAGAGAATAATCTCTTCTTTACCACATATACACACTATTTAAGATTGGAGAATCAGCCATGTGTACCTGTGGACTGGCACCTGAGATAACAGATCACATCCTCAAGACTGTCCCAGATTCAACGCTTCCAGTCAAAACGCCTGGCCAAGAGAGGCACTTGTGGAAGCCACACTTTGCGGGTCGCTTAGTGAATTAAAAAAGACAGTGAAGTTCATACTAGAGACAGCATTGCAGATATAGATAATTTATTTCAAGCGAACGAAAGAACAAGAGGAAGAAACCAGAGTGCAAATCTGCAGCGGTAAAACGAATATACAAAATAAATAAACAAATAAATAAATAAATAAAAATCAAATCCTGAAATACAGAAATTCACGCAGAAGTCTTTTTATATACTACTTTCCTGTTTCATAATTGTGAACCATTTTGATGATCATACAATGCAAACATATTTTTGTTGTTGTGTGGATCGAAATCCATGACTTTAAACTAATCGACCCCGTGTGAGTTCCCGGGCCCTATCATTGGGAAAACAAGAATAGACCCACTGCCTACCCTAAAGCTTGTCGTAAGAGTTGACTAATTGGTAGCTTTCTTCGGAGTCGGAGTGCATCTGCCTGAGTCAGATCTGTCAAACGGATGCGCATGCAACACTCAGATTCTTAAACAGGACTGCAGTCCAAAAGTGGACGAATAACCAGAAATTTCCGCCGGAGTTCACAGCCGGTGTACGCGATGAAGAAGAAGAGACCTATCCGTGTTTATGTTTGTTACTACAGGTGCGATGATATAAATATTATTAATTCAGTGGGCCCAAAACTATTATGGCCTCGAGGGGACGCTTTATACATTTCCCATATTGTTAAATATTTTTTTTTTAATATTATAAATTATGTCGCTTGTTTAATATATTTTCCCCCAAATAGCTAATATGTGTATATATCTCCTATTACACCTTTCAAATGTAAAACGACACTTGTGACTTTCCTATTTAAAATTTTCATGAAATATTCTCTGTTATTAAATGATCGTTCAAGTATTAGCAGTGGGCAATCATGTTTAACAGGCCAGAAATAGGAAATGCAATAAACACAGATGAATAAACTTGACCCTGCAGCAAAGCGCCGTTGTCTTCGTAGTGCGACAGATTCGACTTCGGAAGTGTTCGATTTTTATATTTTTATATGTATCCTCTTGTTTCTATGTCTTTCTTCTGCTTCCACGAGTGCGTGCCATTCATTTCACTTCAACCTATCATATATTTAAAAAAAAAAAAAAACTTCTCTTTCTCTTTGGCCTTCACCAGCTGTAAACTTTGGCGGAAAGTTCTGATAGCTCCGTCCACTTCTTGATCTTCTCTTTCTCTTTGGCCTTCACCAGCTGTAAACTTTGGCGGAAAGTTCTGATAGCTCCGTCCACTTCTTGATCTTGGTGTTGTTCTAGAACTTAAATTTAGCTTGCATATTCGTTTTACATATTTAGCTTATCTGTATGCAGACTGTTCGTTCTTCCCCACTCAGCAGAGGCACTCCGATCTGGACTGAATTAGTTGCCTTGTACGACATGCTTTATTTAGGAGAGCTGTGGGTCTATTCTCCATAAAAAAAATTTAAAAAAAAAACGGGACCCTGGAACCCATACGAGGGTTCATACAGAAACAAACTGTAGTATCTCAGTTAGACCAACAAATGTAGAGTGGAACCTCGGTTCTGGACCTAATTCGTACCTAAAGTTGTTCGGAAACTGAGTTCTTCGAAAACCGAAGCAATTTTCCGCGTAAGAGCTAATGCAGAATGAATGCATTTGTTTCCTCACTTTATACGATTGCTTAAATATTTGGCCTTTCATAACAATACATAAAACTATAGAAAATAATAGAAATGCAAACAGTTTGAGAAACACACACGCACACACACGCACGCACGCACGCATACTCACACACACACACGCGCACGCATGTGTGACGAGCTGGTCTGGACAGCTGTTTCCTCCCTTTTAAAAAATTGCTTTGTTTAAGTAATATTATTAGCAAATTTCTAAACATTTCTTTATTGTTTTCTATTAGCATTAATAATACTTAATTAATTAATTAAGAAGTTAAAGGCGAATAAGACGATGAATAGTGCAAGGAGTAACTCAAGAGTTACTTCCCCCTTCTTAGGACATTCTACTTCATTTTTAAATCAGAAACTGACCAGCACAGACTAAAGTTGATAGTCAGTCTGTAGTCTAATTTTCTGTTTGAATTCCCTACCAGGGTTCCAGGTGGTAGTTCCAGATGGTAGTTCCAGATGGTAGTTCCAGGTGGTAGTTCCAGATGGTAGTTCCAGATGGTAGTTCCAGCAGTAAATTCCAGCGTAGCTGCAGATGCCCGATTGTCTGGACTGGACTGGAAGATTCGGCCTGCCTGATGTGTCCCCGAGGCTTAGCTAGAAGCTGACCAAAGGAACCTGGGCTACAGCTAAGTGGAGAGATTTGTCTACTAGGGGCTAGTTTTATCTCCACAGCCACTCCAATTAATAGCTAGAATTTTCCAAATAAATGTTATAGTTGTTAATGTTCTCACAGTTTTATGGAGTTTCATTTTAACTAGTTGTTTGTGCCAGTGAACTTAAGTACATTTAAATATACAAGTTTATTAACAGTAGGGAATAAGATGTGGGCAAACCCCGAATCCTCTCATTTAATCCAGCAAGGCTGGGGGTAATATAAACCTTTATGATGATTCACTGTTTGTAATTCCCTCTGTAAATTGCACATAGTGCATTCGCTAGTGTAAAGCGAATTTACCCGCCACACATGCGCGCGCGCGCACACACACATACACACACACACACGCACACACTCGAAACTGTTGTTCAGCAACCGATTTGTTCGTGGACAGGGTTTTTTGAGACACAAGGTTTGACAATACTCTTAAACGCACATAAGCACATACAAGGGTAAGAGATATGTCAGTGTCTGAGTTCTGATTGCCAGATTCACATAGTATGAAGAAAACTGCTTTAGCTTTTGATTTCGTCCTTAAAAACGGATAGCATGTTGTTTTGAAGATACAGCAAGGACGCGATATTTGCATCAGTCGATCCAGCAAAACCGATTGCTACAAATCTTTAATCAGACTACTTTTACGACATGCTTTTTAAAGACAGTGGGTTTCTTCTTCCTCTCTACCAATAAGTACTCGGAACCAACACGGGAAGCTATTGCGGAAGAAACTTTCTAGTGAGATGAAAGTTTACAGCAAATCAAGGAAACGTCCATCTACGAAAGTGTGATAGCAATTTCATTAGCCATGAAACTTTCTTGTAACCTGTCAATATTGTTGTCAAGGATGTCGAGAGTGTTAAGCACATGCCATCACGGTTCAGATGAAATTGAAGAAGAGATAACGCTAGTTAAAAATTGGTGGCTCTATTTTTGACATGCACCAGAGAGGAGCAGCATTCTGTTATCCGATCTGATCAACGAATGGTAACACCTATTGAACTTTCTCAGCAAATGAAGGTCTAGTATGGTTTTGCATGTCTGCCAGTACAGCAAGTAGATGAGTCAAGTAGGATGTGTCAAAATGGTGCGTCTTCTATGACAAACAGTTCACGTCCGGGTCAGACAGACCGGGTAGTGATCCCAGAGTCGATTGTAACGGATTCCGGGTGCTCTACTATGAAAACAAAGAAAAATGACACTGTAACTTACCAGGCATGTTGCAAGAGGCCACACAAAAAAACACATAACTATAAAAAGACGCATAAAGATAGGTACACAACTCGGAGAATATAACTAAAGAAAGAAATAAACAGCTGGAAAGGTTGTGTGGCAAAATGGACGCGATGGGACTACTTGGTGCGAGTTATTTAATGGATTGTATTCCACAGGGGAATAAATCGCAGAGAAAGAGATAAAGGAATATATTAATAGACCGATACGTGTAAAGGAATAAGTAGGCAGAAACTATTCGATAGCAACAGATATGTATGTATGTAACAAAACTGGAAAATGTTAGCTTTACAAAGCTACGAGTACATGATATCTCGAGGGACGTCGTGTCTCCCAACTTTATTCAGCAATATGACACACACACACACACACACACACACACACACACACATATATATATATATATATATATATATATATATATATATATATATATATATTGCTTTTCGCTGGTTATTGTGACATGTCATATTGCTGATTAAAGTTGGTAGATCGCATTTGCTCATAGTGTGTGTGTCATATACATTTTAAGTTGGACATTATCACATTAGAATTGTTTATTCGAGACCTGCGATATGTACGCCTATCGACGGACATCTCCGCCTTCTCCAAAACATCTGATGATCTATTTATCCTGCCCGGGTCATTGATGCGGAAAATGCGTGGCAAATCTCGAAGTCATTTTTTCCTTATTTCTGGTATCGTTATTCAGAATTCAAACATCAAAGGAAGTGAGAAACTAAACTTTCCATGGAGAACACAAATTATCCAGTTCTAAATTTTTGAATAAAACAGTCTCTGTATAAACTTGCGAGCGCCGGAAGTGCAATTGCTAGCCCCTTGCCCGGTGGCCGGAGGGTCTTGGGTCCCAAACTCTATATCAGTTCGGACATTTATAACTAATCATGAAATGTAAGGAGAAGTAGTGGCGACCGGCGGTTGACAACATCAGTAATCTATTGCCGATTACGCTAACAAATGTGTCTAGCACCACACACCGGCCACATACATGTTGCCAGAACACGTTACCCCACCGATATCATCGACACGTTGTATCAAGAGAAAGAAGACGTTACCCCACCGATGTCGTCTACACGTTGTATCAAGAGAAAGAAGACGTTACCCCACCGATGTCGTCGACACGTTGTATCAAGAGAAAGAAGACGTTACCCCACCGATGTCGTCGACACGTTGTATCAAGAGAAAGAATGCGTTACCCCACCGATGTCATCGACACGTTGTGTCAAGAGAAAGAAGACGTTACCCCACCGATGTCGTTGACACGTTGTATCAAGAGAAAGAAGACGTTACCCCACCGATGTCGTCGACACGTTGTATCAAGAGAAAGAAGACGTTACCCCACCGATGTCGTCGACACGTTGTATCAAAAGAAAGAAGACGTTACCCCACCGATGTCGTCGACACGTTGTATCAAGAGAAAGAAGACGTTACCCCAACGATGTCATCGACACGTTGTATCAAGAGAAAGAAGACGTTACCCCACCGATGTCATCGACACGTTGTATCAAGAGAAAGAAGACGTTACCCCACCGATGTCGTCGACACGTTGTATCAAGAGAAAGAAGACGTTACCCCACCGATGTCGTCGACACGTTGTATCAAGAGAAAGAAGACGTTACCCAACCGATGTCGTCGACACGTATCAAGAGAAAGAAGAGGTTACCTCACCGATGTCGTCGACACGTTTTATTTAGAGAAACAAAGAAGACGTTACGCCACCGATGTCATTGAAACGTTGTATCAAGAGAAAGAAGACGTTACCCCACCGATGTCGTCGAAACGTTGTCTCCAGAGAAACAAAGAAAACGTTACGCCACCGATGTCGTCGAAACGTTGTCTCCAGAGAAACAAAGAAGACGTTACCTCACCGATTTTATCGACACGTTGTATCCAGAGAAACACAGAACAATGGTAGGCTCAGTACTGGTGAATGACTTCATATAATACCAACAATCAAATGGTTTGGTCATGTGTTTAGAATAGAATAAAATCAGCCAGCAACTAAAAATACTGCGCGAGAACAGCACAATAACATGAACACAAGCTAATATGGCTTTCCAGTTCAATATTGCTTAATATAACAGTGTAATATATTATTAACTTTGCATATCTAGGCTTCATAATAAACACAACGGAGATTGTTCAAGAGAGGTCAAAAAGAGAATATCAAGATAACAAGCACACATCTGAATAAAAAAGAAGTAGAGACACATCTGGCAGAATTTGAGTTTGTGAGCTACTTTCTGGATGTCCAGATGATGTGGTATTGAATGATGCTTTAGAGTAGCATGTCAGTCACAACCCCTGGTGTCTATTGTTAAGCACCAGCAAGGAAATGAACGTCAGCATTTTGAGAGCATGTTTATTTTGAGGAACAACAAGAATAGACTAACAACCACCTCAACATGACCACACAAGCTGTCCACCTTCCACCACACATGTCTACGTAGAATTATCAGAATTTTCCGGCCAAATACAATCTCAAACACTAAACTACTTCAAGTCACAAACCAAGAAAATTTAGACAGTATGATTACCAAGAGAAGATGGAAATGGTTTGGCTACGTTATGAGAATGAATTCTGATATACCTGCCAAAACAGCTCTCACATGGACGCCAGAAGAAAAGAGAAAACAGGGGCGCCCAAAAACAACATGGAGACGAACGATGGAAAGTGACCTGAGTGCGGCATCTTTGACATGGAAAACTGCACTGAAGATTGCACAGGACAGGAAAGCATGGAAAGTCCTCTCTGAAGCCTCATGTGCCACTAGGCATAACGAGAACTGAACCACCTCAACATGCACGTCGTAAGAGTCGACTAATTATGGATCTCCTTCGTAGTCGGAGTGCATCTGCCTAAATGGCAAGGAACCAGCAGTCTACATTTACATAAGCCACATTTGCTAAACGAATGTGCACGCAAAACCTAAGCTCTCGAACTTTCCTGTAGCAAGAATTAATTAGCTTAGTCACTAATGCATATTGCTTAGTACGAGTCGATACACAGACAACGTACTTTTTGTGAGTATATCTGAACAATATACATAGCATAATTCTTGGCCCGCTAGGGACACAGACAATTTGCCATCTTCCGCTTGTGCGTTGAACAAGTGTTCATTAAATTAGTCCTGTCAATTTTGTGATGTTGTCATTCATGGTTCTTCTTTGCACCTCCCCCCCCTCCCTCCCCTACTTTTTTCGTCAACTACTTCCCAGTGTTCCTTGAAGTATGGTATCAGAAATCGAATCCTTGTCTCACAACGAGCCAGAACTAAGCTAGCTTGTGACATTTCACAATTTCCAGAAAAGGCTCCCATAGTCCTGCGATTATTTGTCAGTTTTATTTTCTAGAAAGCTAATTCGTAAAAATTAGAAAATAAAACTAACAAATATGTAAGAGCAAATCTACGCAATCGAACTAATGAAACATACCATGAGAACTGGAGGGAAAGAGAATCAGGGACATACTTAGAGGTTATACTTAAAAAAAAAAATAGAATACCCTAGACAAAGAAGAGGAAATAATTATGGCATTCTAATAGATATGATCATCAATATAGTTTGGGTAATAAATAGCTTCTTGTCTCAGAAGTTGAAAAACTACTTGGTCACGTTATGAGATAAAGAAACTGGATCATGTTGTGTAGATCCCCGTGTGGGTTCCGGGGGTCCATTGTAAAGAAAACAAGATTAGACCCACTGCCTGTCCAAAAGCATGTCGTAAAAGTCGACTACATAGGCAACTTCCTTCGAAGTCGGAGTACAGCTTTCTGATATGCAAGGAACTAACTGTCTGCATGCAAATAAGTCAGACCTGTGAAAAGGATGTACACGCAACACTACTGCAAGAGGAAGTGGATGACCAACTAGAACTTTCCTCAGGAGTTTGAAACCGGTGAACGCGAAGAAGAAGGAGAAGAGATGTTGCGTTTACAGGTCAGTTTTGTCAGTAAGAGATGCAGAGAAAGACAACGCAAGAAGATTATTGACACACTTTTGTCACGGCGAGCCAGGGCGTCAGCATATGGACTGACACATAATGGTTGTGAAAGGCCGACAGCCAGTTCTCAAAGGCATGTGATAACAGCTAGTTCTCAAAGGCATATGATGACGGCCAGTTCTCAAGGCATCTGATGACGGCCAGTTCTCAAAGGCATGTGATGACAGCCAGTTCTCAAAGACATGTGATGACAGCCAGTTCTCAAAGGCATGTGATGACAGCCAATTCTCAAAGACATGTGATGACGGCCAGTTCTCAAAGGCATGTGATGACGGCCAGTTCTCAAAGGCATGTGATGACGGCCAGTTCTCAAGACATACGATGACAGTCAGTTCTCAAAGGGATATGATGACGGCCAGTTCTCAAGACATATGATGACAGTCAGTTCTCAAAGGGATATGATGACGGCCAGTTCTCAAAGGCATTTGATGACGGCCAGTTCTCAAAGGCATGTGATGACGGCCAGTTCTCAAGACATGTGATGACAGCCAGTTCTCAAAGGCATGTGATGACAGCCAGTTCTCAAAGGCATGTGATGACAGCCAGTTCTCAAAGGCATGTGATGACAGCCAGTTCTCAAAGGCATGTGATGACAGCCAGTTCTCAAAGGCATGTGATGACAGCCAGTTCTCAAGACATGTGATGACAGCCAGTTCTCAAGACTTGTGATGACGGCCAGTTCTCAAGACACATGATGACGGCCAGTTCTCAAGACATATGATGACAGCCAGTTCTCAAGACATATGATGACGGCCAGTTCTCAAGACATATGATGACGGCCAGTTCTCAAGACATATGATGACGGCCAGTTCTCAAGACATGTGATGACGGCCAGTTCTCAAGACATATGATGACGGCCAGTTCTCAAGGCATGTGATGACAGCCAGTTATCAAAGGCATGTGATGACGGCCAGTTCTCAAAGGCATTTGATGACGGCCAGTTCTCAAGACATATGATGACGGACAGTTCTCAAAGGCATATGATGACGGACAGTTCTCAAAGGCATGTGATGACGGCCAGTTCTCAAAGACATATGATGACGGACAGTTCTCAAGACATATGATGACGGACAGTTCTCAAAGGCATATGATGACAGCCAGTTCTCAAGACATGTGATGACAGCCAGTTCTCAAGACATGTGATGACAGCCAGTTCTCAAGACGTATGATGACAGCCAGTTCTCAAGGCATGTGATGACAGCCAGTTCTAAAGGCATGTGATGACAGCCAGTTCTTAAGACATGCGATGACAGCCAGTTCTGAAGACATGTGATGACAGCCAGTTCTCAAAGGTATGTGATGACAGTCAGTTCTCAAAGACATGTGATGACAGCCAGTTCTCAAAGGCATGTGTTGACAGCCAGTTCTTAAGATATGTGATGACAGCCAGTTCTCAAAGGCATGTGTTGACAGCCAGTTCTCAAGAGATGTGATGACAGCCAGTTCTCAAAGGCATGTATTGACAGTCAGTTCCCAAAGGCATTTGATGACAGCCAGTTCTCAAAGACATGTGATGACAGCCAGTTCTCAAGACATGTGATGACAGCCAGTTCTCAAGGCATGTGATGACAGCCAGTTCTCAAGGCATGTGATGACAGGGAGTTCTCAAGACATGTGCTGACAGCCAGTTCTCAAGACATGTGATGACAGCCAGTTCTCAAAGGCATGTGATGACAGCCAGTTCTCAAAGGCATGTGATGACAGCCAGTTCTCAAAGACATGTGATGACAGCCAGTTCTCAAAGGCATGTGATGACAGCCAGTTCTCAAAGGCATGTGTTGACAGCCAGTTCTCAAAGGCATGTGATGACAGCCAGTTTTCAAGACATATGATGACGGCCAGTTCTCAAGACATATGATGACAGCCAGTTCTCAAGACATATGATGACGGCCAGTTCTCAAGACATATGATGACGGCCAGTTCTCAAGACATATGATGACAGCCAGTTCTCAAGACATATGATGACAGCCAGTTCTCAAGACATATGATGACGGCCAGTTCTCAAGACATATGATGACGGCCAGTTCTCAAGACATATGATGACAGCCAGTTCTCAAGACATATGATGACGGCCAGTTCTCAAGACTTGTGATGACAGCCAGTTCTCAAGACATATGATGACAGCCAGTTCTCAAGACATGTGATGACGGCCAGTTCTCAAGACATGTGATGACGGCCAGTTCTCAAGACATGTGATGACAGCCAGTTCTCAAGACATGTGATGACGGCCAGTTCTCAAGACATGTGATGACGGCCAGTTCTCAAAGACATGTGATGACGGCCAGTTCTCAAAGACATGTGATGACAGCCAGTTCTCAAAGACATGTGATGACGGCCAGTTCTCAAAGGCATGTGATGACAGCCAGTTCTCAAAGGCATGTGATGACAGCCAGTTCTCAAAGGCATGTGATGACTGCCAGTTCTCAAATACATGTGATGACAGCCAGTTCTCAAGACATGTGATGACAGCTAGTTCTCATAGGCGTGTGATCACAACCATTTTTCAAAGGCGTGTGATGAGCTAGTGTTCAAGACATGTGATGACAGCCAGTTCTCAAGACATGTGATGACAGCTAGTTCTCAAAGGCATGTGATGACAGCCAGTTCTTAAAGGTATGTGATGACAGCCAGTTCTCAAAGGTATGTGATGACAGCCAGTTCTTAAAGGTATGTGATGACAGCCAGTTCTCAAAACATGTGATGACAGCCAGTTCTCAAAGGCATGTTTTGACAGCCAGTTCTCAAGACATGTGATGACAGCCAGTTCTCAAGACATGTGATGACAGCCAGTTGTCAAATACATGTGATGACAGCCAGTTCTCAAAGACATGTATTGACAGCCAGTTTTCAAAGACAAGTGATGACAGCCAGTTCTCAAAGGCATGTATTGACAGCCAGCTCTCAAAGGAATTTGATGACAGCCAGTTCACAAAGGCATTTGATGACAGCCAGTTCTCAAAGGCATTTGATGATAGCCAGTTCTCAAAGGCATGTATTGACAGTCAGTTCCCAAAGGCATTTAATGACAGCCAGTTCTCAAGGCATGTGATGACAGCCAGTTCTCAAGAGATGTGATGACAGCCAGTTCTCAAAGGCACGTGATGACAGCCAGTTCTCAAGACACGTGATGACAGCCAGTTCTCAAGACATGTGAAGACAGCCAGTTTTCAAAGGTATGTGATGACAGCCAGTTCTCAAAGACATGTAATGACAGCCAGTTCTCAAAGGCATTTGATGACAGCCAGTTCTCAAAGGCATGTAATGACAGCCAGTTCTCTAAGGCATGTGATGACAGCTAGTTCTCAAAGGCATGTGATGACGGCCAGTTCTCAAAGGCATGTGATGACGGCCAGTTTTCAAGAGATGTGATGACAGCCAGTTCTCAAAGGCACGTGATGACAGCCAGTTCTCAAAGGCATGTGATGACAGCCAGTTCTCTAAGGCATGTGATGACAGCCAGTTCTCAAGACACGTGATGACAGCCAGTTCTCAAGACATGTGATGACAGCCAGTTTTCAAAGGTATGTGATGACAGCCAGTTCTCAAGACATGTACTGACAGCCAGTTCTCAAAGGCATTTGATGACAGCCAGTTCTCAAAGGCATGTAATGACAGCCAGTTCTCTAAGGCATGTGATGACAGCTAGTTCTCAGAGGCATGTAATGACGGCTAGTTATCAAAGGCATATGATGACGGCCAGTTCTCAAAGGCATGTGATGACGGCCAGCTTTCAAAGACATGTGATGACGGCTAGTTTTTAGACGCATGCGATGAAAGCCAGTTCTCAAAGGCATATGATGACGGTGTTATTTTCATTCAATCAGTTTGTTTATTTTTTGAAGAATTTCTTTTAGTTTCCAAACGAAATACACAGTTTTGCAACATCTCCTGTTCTTACGTGTCACTTTGAAATAAAATAAAAATAAAATTTAAAAAACATCGCAGTTTTAGAGGAGATTTTTTTTTATTCGCTCATCTGATTTTCTGTGGCTAAGTCGTTGCTAACGCTTCGTAATGCCGGGGTGCCGGGTTCGATCCCAGCTGCGGGCCATGCGCCTTGCGTTGGTTTCGACACTGTTATCAGGGGGCCGACCGTGCAGAGGCAATGGCAAACTATTGGACGTCAATTTGCCTAGAGAAACCACACAAGAGCTAGGGCTGCTGGGGTTGGTTCTGCAACGTCCTATAAAGGATATGCAACTAACCTATCATCTAATTTATTTCCAACAAGAACACTGCTCCTGTAAATTCAGAGTCAGCGAAAACAAACTAGCATTTATTTTACACACACAGAACGATGGCTGACACGAGGCCTTGACACAACCGGAACAAGTAACAAGTCGTGACATTTGCAAGAATGCACACCAATTATATAGGTTACATAGCACAAATACTGTATTTGCCAACAACCCCTTTAACGACATTGGCAGTAACACATGTTTGCCTGCCTGTTGCAGCTATCGCATCAGCTTATAAACCTGTTATTTTAGGGGTTGCAGATGTCTTGACAAGATAATGTGCAATGTTTTTTAGCTCTGGCAGTGTCCCTATCTGTTATTCTGACGTTCATATCGAGCAGTGCATACCAAGGGGCGGGGAAGCTGTGTCTTCTTTAAGAGTATCAAGCAATTATGTCAAGATTGAAAACAGAAATTCTAACATCCAAGTAATATTTCTGCTAATGGAAAGAAGAAAAACAAGCAACACACACACACTCACAAACACACACACAATACACACACAATGAGAAAGAAATATAGAATGGAGAGTGAGATAGATCGGAGATAGATAGATAGATAGATAGATAGATAGATAGATAGATAGATAGATAGATAGATAGATAGATAGATAGATAGATAGATAGATAGATAGATAGATAGATAGATAGATAGATAGATAGATAGATAGATAGATAGATAGATAGATAGATAGATAGATAGATAGATAGATAGATAGATAGATAGATAGATAGATAGATAGATAGATAGATAGATAGATAGATAGATAGATAGATAGATAGATAGATAGATAGATAGATAGATAGATAGATAGATAGATAGATAGATAGATAGATAGATAGATAGATAGATAGATAGATAGATAGATAGATAGATAGATAGATAGATAGATAGATTAGATAGATAGATTAGATAGATAGATAGAGTGACCTGGTATGAGCTGGATGATTGGCATATATTACACACACGGCTAACTGCAGAGGAGCTAGTACTTCTTCTTCCATGACTTGACTTTCTACCCCACCAGGACATTACACAAGCTATAAACACCCGATGACACAAAGTACCACCATGCGGATGAGGATCGCCGTGGAGAGGTCCCAGAAACCACGTTCAGACAATCGGCCATATTTATTGCCTGCCTATATTGCGGCCCCTGGGGATTCAAATAACAAAAAAATGGAATTAATGAAAGCTAGTTCTTCTTCCATTAGAGTCAGCACCTGCCAGCTCCAGCGCCTTGTGCTCTCCCTCTCCCTCCTTTTTTTAGGTTGCAGAATCTGCAACCCTATCTTCAATAATGTGTTTCTACATTTCATGCCATTTTAAATATATTATCATATCTATTTGCCAGTCAGCACACACCGATCAATTAAAATAATAGATTATTAATAATAATAAACAGGTTTCGGTTGGGAGCGTTATCCCCCTTTTAATTTTCTAGGGGTGGATGGTATCAAGGGGCTTAAACCCTGTTTGATTTGCAATTATTATTATTATTGTTGTTATTATTATTTGTCTCCGTCCTGTTGGTTTAAATGGCTGGCCTCAATTCGTCAGTGTCAGTTTTTAAGTAAACAATTTAATCGTCGACTGCAACCGTTCAATTTTATGACAATGACGCAGATGTCAAAGCAAACTAATTTGAATATTAAAATCAAAAACATAAAAAGAATTTCACAGCATGGGACTATTAATTATGAAATAGACACGTTACTATTCTCTATCGTCCTTTTCAGGATGAAATTTTTTATTTTAAGCTCCACCCTGGCTTTTACCGGGGGCCGCAATATAGGCAGGCCATAAATATGGCCAAGTGTCTGAACGCGGTTTCTGGGACCTCTCCACGGCGATCCTCATCCGCATGGTGGCACTTTGTGTCATTGGGTGTTTGTCGCTTGTGTGATGTCCTGGTGGGGTGAAAGTCAGTCAGTCAGTCAATAGACACGCACATAGTTATTTGAAGCCCCACTCTGGCTTTTGCCAGGGGCAGGCCATAAATATGGCTAATTGTCTAAACGCGGTTTCTGGGACCTCTCCACGGCGATCCTCATCCACATGGTGGCACTTTGTGTCATCTGGTGTTTATCGCTTGTGTGATGTCCTAGTGGGGTAGAAAGTCAGTCAGTCAATAGACACACATTATATATTATCCTTACATCCTTTTTAGGATGAATTTTTTGTGTGGTTATTTGAAGCCCCACCCTGGCTTTTGCTAGGGGCCGCAATATAGGCAGGCCATAGATATAGCCAATTGTCTGAACGCGGTTTCTGGAACCTCTCCACGGTGATCCTCATCCACAAGGTGACACTTTGTGTCATCGGGTGTTTATCGCTTGTGTGATGTCTTGGTGGGGTAGAAAGTCAGTCATTAGACACATTATCACTCCTAGTCCTTTTTAAGATGAAATGTTTCGTTCTTTGAAGCCCTACTCTGGCTTTTGACAGGGGCCGCAATATAACCTGGCGATAAATATGTCCTAAAGGCTGAACGCGGTTTCTGGGACCTCTCCACGGTGATCCTCATCCACATGGTGGCACTTTGTGTCATCGGGTGTTTATGGCTTGTGTGACGTCCTGGTGGGGTAGAAAGTCAGTCAGTCAGTCAAAAAGAATGTCACAACATGGGACTATGGCTCATAAAATAGAAATATGTAGTATTGAAAGAATAACAATACATAAAAATCATGTATAATAGGAAAAACATTTGTGTTAAATGACCGAATACACTCTAGGGAAAAGTAATAACGAAAATGTACTGTAGCTTTAAAAGGAAAGACAAACAATCCGGATTTATCAGACAGTGGCTAGAAATAAAATTAACATAATCGAGAGGATAAAGATTATGAAAATGAGGTTGACATCATGTGGGTGGAAGAAAGTGGGATATACAGTTTTACAGATTGGTTACATTTAAAAAACGTCTACTGTGAAAACGACCACATTTCACGGTAGTGTATTACTATCTGCTGTGTGAGGTTATCAGTACCCGTATTATGTGATAAGCGGGTGTTCGATTCCTTAGGCTCGACGGACTTCAGTAGTTAAACTTAATCGAATAATTTTTCTAGTGAAAAATACGGGCAACCCTTATACTTACTCCGTTCCTGTGCTAAGAAACAAAATATCCAGCACTGTCCCCTGTTGACAAATTGACACAGACTGTAGGCTCAGCATATCCACTAGCACACACATGCATTAAATACATAAGGCAGCCGTCAGTTGTGATAAAAACGGCAGTATGACATTACAAATGCAGTTCATCCTCGACTGAAGTAGCAGTTACAAATAGATCAGGAGTTGCACACACGATACATTGAAACCTGAAAATGGCAACACTTGCACTATGGCAACATTGCCATTCTCGTAATCTACAGACACAACACCACGTTGGTCACATTCGAAAAACCTTCCAAATAAAATCCGCAGCTCACAGTGTCGAGCCGTGTACTCAGTAGCTGGGCGACAAAACAATATTCTTGCACTCTTCACATGAGTCGGCTCTGTGGCTAAGTCGTGATGCCGGGATGCCGGATTCGATCCTAGGTGTGGGCCATGCGCCTTACGTTGGTTTCGACAGTGGTATTAAGAAAGCCGACCTCCAGGAAGACATGGCAAACTACTAGGCGTAAATTTGCCTAGAAAAACCACACAACAGTCAGGTGCTGCTGGGGTTGGTTCTGCAACGTCCTGTAAAGGATACGCAACTATCCTACCCATGTAGGAAAATGCGCTGTCTGTTAGAAGCAAATATTTGCCACTGCTAAACACAGCAAACTAGCATATCCTACATTTTTCCGGAGATATGGATTCCAGGTAAGTAATAATAAGTCTACGCAGGGCGGTCAAAGCTAATATGGATTGCTGGAATTGGCTGCAGAGAGAGTATCTAACACATACTTAGCTATCTAATCAGAGTCAATGTGAGGTACCTAGTTAGGAGAGCTACACACACGACACACAATTACTTTAAGTGCAAAGGATAATCAGTAAAAGGTATCTAGTTAGGCGAGCTACCCACACAACATACAAGAACTTGAAGTGTAAATGAAAGTCAGTGTGAAGTATTATGCGAGCTATCCACACGACTTACAATTACTTTAAGTGTCAATGAGAGTCTGAGTGAGTGAGTTAAACGAGCAACCCACACAACATTAAATTACTTTAAGGGTAAATAAGTGTGAGATATCTAGTTAGGCGAGCAACCCAAATAACATTAAATTTCTTTAAGGGTAAATAAGTGTGAGGCATCTAGTTAGGCGAGCAACCCACACAACATTAAATTACTTAAAGGGTAAATAAGTGTGAGATATCTAGTTAGGTGAACAACATACACAACATTAAATTACTTTAAGGGTAAATAAGTGTGAGATATCTAGTTAGGCGAGCAACCCACACAACATTAAATTACTTAAGAGTAAATGAGTGTGAGATATCTAGTTAGGCGAGCAACCCACACAACATTAAATTACTTTAAGGGTAAATAAGTGTGAGATATCTAGTTAGGTGAACAACCCACACAACATTAAATTACTTTAAGGGTAAATAAGTGTGAGATATTTAGTTAGGGGAGCAATCCACACAACATTAAATTACTTTAAGGGTAAATAAGTGCGAGATATCTAGTTAGGCGAGCAATCCACACAACATTAAATTACTTTGAGGGTAAATAAGTGCGAGATATCTAGTTAGGCGAGCAACCCACACAACATTAAATTACTTTGAGGGTAAATGAGAGTCAGTGCGAGATATCTAGTTAGGCGAGCAATCCACACAACAATAAATTACTTTAAGGGTAAATGAGAGTCAGTGTGAGATATCTAGTTAGGTGAGCTACCCACACGACATAAAATTTATTGAAGTGTAATAGAATCAGCGTGAAATAAATCTATCTTGGTAAGGTATTTTTCATCTTCTTCTTCAGCATTCCGAGCTACAGTTGAGGTCTATTGATGACAATATCGCATACCTCTCTGTGACTGGCCCTCTCTTTCCAGCTGGTGAATCCAAGGTCTGCCTGTCTATGATCTCTTTACAGTCTTCCTGATCTGCCTCTTGGGCTACTTCAACTCTAGTGTGCGCATTTATTGCTCGCTGTTATCTGCCCTTTTCTCTTTATGCCCCATACCATTGCAGTGGATGGTGCTAGTAATTAGTAGCCACGTCAAACGGATGAGGCATTTCCTTGTTGTTTCTCACACTTCAGTCTCCACCGTCCATATTTTGGTGTGTCCAAAGATTCGTCGTAAGACTGTTTTCAAACTTGTGTAATAAAGCTTCGACTAGTTTAGTTGTACTGCTCTATGTAAGAAGTCAACGTACATACAACATGTCACCACACACATATAACAAAGATACCAAGAAAACTTAAACAGTGTGTTTTAGAAATACGATATAGCTAGCTATAAAAGCAATGGCTTTCAAATTAGGAGAAAACAGCTTTCTTAAACAGGTCACTTTAACTGTAAAAGGGAACTGTGAACAAAGAGGCTGTCAAATTAGGAGAAAACAGCTTTCTTAAACAGGTCACTGTAACTGTAAAAGGGAACTGTGAACAAAGAGGCTGTCAAATTAAAACGAAACAGATCCGTAACGGGACATTTTAACATTAAAAAAAAAAAAAAAAACGTCGAAGAGATGTAAATCTTAAAAATAAAACTAAACTTCTTAATGAGATTACGGGTTTCAATGAAACGAAACACCGACATGTGATAATAAATTTGAAACTGTATAAAGAAGAAGAAAAAGATTTCAAAGTTTCAAACAAAGTAACAAATTCGTTACACGCGGGTTTATTCATTATTCGGCCTCTCTAGTTTCTACGGCTGCTAGCCCGCTGCAGATAGTATCACACAAAGCACAAACCTCATAGCTCCAACTACGAAAATCATGAAATCTTAGTCGGGGAGGAGGGAAGGGGGCGGTGCACTGGAACCAGATGAAAATGAAACAACGACACTGAGAGAACGAGGCCAACAATTTCAACAATCTGCCATGGAATAATTAATTATAAAGACAAATAAATGAAAAATGCGAAAACATCGGTCGCTGAGGAAAGTTTTCAGGTTGTCTAAAAAAAATTTAAAAAAAATTAATAACTGTACTGCATATATCAGCACTCAGAGAATGAAAGAAACAGTGATCATCGGATTACAAAACACACATTTCTTCATCTTCTTTGCATTCACGGGTTATCTACCCATACATAGTCCTGGTTGTTCGTCCACTTCTGGACTATAGTCTCATTCCAGGGCTTGAGTTTTGCATGCATATCTGTTATACAGACAGTATTGGTGTGCAGAGTGTAGGTTTCTTGTATTTGAGGCAGATAGATGCATTCCGACTTTGAAGGTAATGTCGATTCGGTTAAGCATGAGCCAATCCCCCTGTCGAAACACGTGTCTAGGACAGTGTTTCATAAGCTCGTTGGACCCACCACCACCTGTGTTAGTGAAAATATGCCCAGCGCCCCCTCTACCCGGAGATATCCTCATCACCATCGTGTGCCATGCCGAAAGGCATAGGCGGTCATTATTCGCTATCCTTCAGGACCAGCAGAATGATGGATAAGGTGGTGCTCTTGTTCTGACCCATACATGTGGACACACCATCGAGATGTATATGTCGTTTTCCCTTGTCCTCTTTCTATCAATTTTGCTAGTTTCAAAGCTCTGCGTCAGATGGGGCCACATACAGTTTCCTGTACCTTTCCTTAGTTCTGCCTTATCACTTCTAGCGATCCATCGTAGGTTTGAATTCACTGCTGGACTAGTTCTGTTGTTGTGGACAGCAATCCGTTTTTTAAATTAAAATTTTCATAGTGGATGCTGTCCTGCTTAGAACGTCAGATGGTTTGCAGGGCTGATTTTACGTTTGTGAATATGATTCCTGTGAATTCCAGAACTGTAATGGATAATGGATAAGAATGGACAGTCAATCCCTTGTTTTGTCGTGAGAGCTTCACACATCATTATGTCAATTTGTATATTTTCATGCTGTGTCAATGTTTTTCTTGCGAAATTATTTATACTTTATTTCCCTTCATAGTGTCTTTGTAACTTTGGTTCGTCATATAGTTTGGAAATCTATAGCTTTTCAAACTTAGTAAGGGATTTATTCTGCCTACGGAGGTGCTCCTAACTGTGTGTGTAAATCTGTCCATATTTTGAATTTCCTATAGGTTTCGCAAATTCGTTTTCGAACTCTCCCATCGCTCTATGGGGGGGGGGGGGGGGGAAGGGGGAAGTAGCAGAAGTAGAAAAAGAAGAAAATGAAGCAGAAGAAGAAGAAGAAGAAGAAGAAGAAGTAGAAGAAGAAGAAGAAGAAGAAGAAGAAGAAGAAGAAGAAGAAGAAGAAGAAGAAGAAGAAGAAGAAGAAGAAGAAGAAGAAGAAGAAGTTGAAGAAAAAGAAGAAGAGGAAAAAGAAGAAGAAAAAGAGGGAAGAATGAAGAAGAAGAACAAGAAAAAGAAGAAGAAGAAGAAGAACAAGAACAAGAACAAGAGGAAGAAGAAGAACAAGAACAAAAAGAAGAACAAAAAGAAGAAGAAGAACAAGAAGAACAAGAACAAGAACAAGAAGAAAAAGAAGAACAAGACGACGAAGAAATAGATAATAATGATGTTGATGATGATAAAATGCACATAGTTATAAAATTAACGGGCACTGCTTAAAACTTCCTTGTATTGTTTCTTCTGGGCTTTTTAAGTTTACTTTTTTTTTAATATTGATTGTCCCGGTCACTAACTTGTTGCATAATCGTGTTCCTAAATAAGTAAAAATGTCTAAAATAACTCGCCGAGTTAAAGACTGGTTCTATATTTAGAATTCAATACACCTTTCGGGAACCGTGATCCTGCTACCTTTTAATTAAGCTCATCTGTACGTCGGTCAGTGGCATATTTAAGGTGAAAATTCTTTTAGGTCAGAAAACAGCACAAATTTCAAAATACCTTAACCATTTTATCAGCTGACTGACTAGTCAATGCCTGAGGTCAATGAACTCCGGGAAACAACAGTTCTCTCACTAGTGCTGAAAGATTTCTTTATCTGCTCGTTTTAACCAGGAAGAAATTTTTGGAAGCTCACATGCACACTTTTCATGGCGAGTAATGGAAACCACTGCAAGCAACGACAAGCAATTATCAATGGCACTGTAGAATCCTAGAATCTATCCGTTGCGAACTCGGTCTACCGTAGACTCCAGGTTGTCAAAATAACCCGAAGATGTTAGAGCTTGGAATGTTAATTCATGCAGACGGAGGAATTATTGATTGTGGTGCTAAATTTTTCATTTTTTTTGTAGCTAGTCACCGGGTGTTTATCGCTTGTGTGATGTCCTGGTGGGGTACAACTATCTACCTCCCCACACACACTGACTATCATCATCATACTTCTGGCGTGTCGTTTAGTGTCATCTAAGGTCGCAGTCTAGTCTTCCACACCGTCATATCCTGTACAATCCTTTTGATTTTATGGATGAAATCCATTACTGCATCTTTGACGTCTCTCAACAGCTATCTCAGTTCATTATTTCCCATTTTAGTACCTGTTTGATGGCTCTGTCTCCGTTTCTTCTTATGATATACCCGTCATATTATCTCCTTGTTTGCCTTATAACAGATTATTATATATATATATATATATATATATATATATATATATATATATATATATATATATATATATATATATATATATATATATATATATATATATATTTAATAAAAGAAACACCAAAATGTCTTTGCGGTCTAAGAACTTTTCCTGACAGTGTATCGACGTTCTTTTAACAGTGTACAGACGTTCGTCTAACAGCGTAGAGACGTTCTCCTGACAAGTGTCTAGACGTTCTCCTGACAGTGCATCGACGTTCTCCTGACAGGGTATGGACGTTCTCCTGACAGTGTATAGACGTTCTCCTGACAGTGTATAGACGTTCTCCTGACAGTGTATAGACGTTCTCCTGACAGTGTACAGACGTTCTCCTGACAGTGTATAGACGTTCTCCTGACAGTGTATAGACGTTCTCCTGACAGTGTATAGACGTTCTCCTGACAGTGTATAGACGTTCTCCTGACAGTGTACAGACGTTCTCCTGACAGTGTATAGACGTTCTCCTGACAGCGTATAGACGTTCTCCTGACAGTGTATAGACGTTCGTGTAACAGCGTACAGACGTTCTCCTGACAGTGTATAGACGTTCTCCTGACAGTGTATAGACATACTCCTGACAGTGTATAGACATACTCCTGACAGTGTATAGACATTCTCCTGACAGTGTATAGACATTCTCCTGACAATGTATAGACATTCTCCTGACACTGTATAGACATACTCCTGACAATGTATAGACATTCTCCTGACAGTGTATAGACATTCTCCTGACAATGTATAGACGTTCTCCTGACACTGTATAGACATTCTCCTGACAGTGTATAGACATTCTCCTGACAGTGTATAGACATTCTCCTGACAGTGTATAGACATTCTCCTGACAGTGTATAGACATTCTCCTGACAATGTATAGACATTCTCCTGACAGTGTATAGACATTCTCCTGACAATGTATAGACGTTCTCCTGACACTGTATAGACATTCTCCTGACAGTGTATAGACATTCTCCTGACAGTGTATAGACATTCTCCTGACAGTGTATAGACATTCTCCTGACAGTGTATAGACATTCTCCTGACAGTGTATAGACATTCTCCTGACAGTGTATAGACATTCTCCTGACAGTGTATAGACATTCTCCTGACAGTGTATAGACATTCTCCTGACAATGTATAGACATACTCCTGACAGTGTATAGACCTTCTCCTGACAGTGCATAGACATTCTCCTGACAGTATACATAAGTTCTCCTGACAGCTTTTAGACGTTTTTTAAAGTGTTCGTTTACACATTTAATGTAATTTTAAATAAATAATTATTTTCACTGTAAAACTCGTGAACGAGAATTCCAAGAGATCAAAAGATCAAGAGTGCGTATTAATAATTAATGTTATTACTAATAATATATACCAAAGATAATCCATTCATGTTATAAAGACTGGGAAATATAAACCTCAGTCCATTCAGGTCATGAAAAGTGGGAAATATAAAACACCTATAGTCCAGTCGAGTCACAAAAACTAAAAAATATAAACATTAGATAATCCATTCAGGTCACAAAGAATGGTAAGTGTGAAACTAAGTTAGTCCATTCAGGCTATAAAGACAGAAATATAAACCTCATATAGTCCATTCAGGTCACACAGAATGGTAGGTATAAACCTAATTAATCTATTCAGGTCACAAAGACTGGGAAATATAAACCTCAGATATTCCATTCGGGTCACATAATGTGAGAAACATGAACCTCAGATGGTCGTCTTCCCTGGCAAAGACTAGGCAATAACTGCCCCCAAAACAGCGTCTCCTAACAACAGCTTTGAATCAGACCCACATATCGGGAAATCTTCAGCGTTACACATATAATAAAACAATATAACAAACCTTTTTATCGTCAGAAAACCCCAGTCGTCTTAAGTTGGTCAGAGTTTGCATGAATTGACCACACACAACGGAGACATTACAGTGATTTCTGACACCCGGAAGGACTTTTTTGCATGTAATGCTAGCGGCCAAAGAGGCCGTTGTTATCTGCATAATATACCTGGAGACTGGGAATGCCGACGAATTGTTCCAGAAACGTCCAGATCTGATGAAATAACGCAGACAATCTGAATAAACAATTACCAAATCCCTGGAGAAGTATCCTATATCCTTCTTTAATGTTACAACACAATAAACTAGGATATGGTTGGCACTTGGGTAAAGGTTCAGGGATTACTCAGTATGTTACCACACAGCAAAAGTATGTCGCCAGGGGTTTCACATAAAATCTACGACTGTGTGGGTGGACCTAATATGGGATTTAAGCACACGGAGATAAGGCCTCGATTGTCCAGTGGTCTAGTATGGTAAAACGCAGTACTGTAGTATCGTGTAACTATGTTATTGTACGTTATGCTATCACAATCGATGTTAATGCAGACTTGGCATGTACATGCATGTTCATTCATCCACCCAAGGTATCTCTACTGATGGACTCATGATAAGTTGGTCATACTGTCTCGATAGGCGTGCTTCCACGGGCTTTACTCAAAGGTTACGCAATCGTGTTAGTGTCACATATTATTCATTATTTACCGACTTAGTCGGCACAGCGTTGGTAATATCGGTCTCTTTCTAGTTAGATATGTAAAAACAGAAGATAAAATGGTTTTGGTTATCTAGTAAGAATACGTCGTAAATAATTACCATCGCAGGCGCTACAAATGAAAAGATCTGAAAAAAAAAATAAAGAGGTCGCCCTAGCAGAAATGAATTGATAACACTAAAGGAGCTTCTACACCGACACAGAATGACAATAGCCCCTGCTGCCTATCAAGCAATGAATCGGAGAAAACAGTCTCGAGAAAATCAAAACAGCTAGCAAACGAAATAACTGCCACAGAAGTACTAACATCCTGTCACTAAAACTGATATTCATAGTTAATGGAAGTAGCAGTCACGACATACCTTCATGAGCACAGGTAATATTACTTAAGGCACATCACCAATTATGTAGCAATCAGTCACTCCATTTTCTAAATATGCAGTGTATATACACATCTCATGGACCACAAGCGACAAACTCCCCCCACCCCATAAACTTCAAGCTCACAGTGTCGCACCGAACACTCAACTCAGTACAGAACAAGACAACATGACTTTGCCTTTATCTTGTTTGCTGCCCCATGCAGTTTCCTTCTGGTGGTTGAAACCATAATATTCTGCAGGATTACTAGTTGGAATAGGGTCCACCAAGAAAATGAGAGGTAGGCTTTAGGAAGAGAGGCTAAGAGACATTGTAAGTCTTGTATTGAGCATCACTGCTCCATTAGGACCCTTCAGTGTGTTATCGAGAAACTAAGTAGCTCGCGTGATGTCAAGGACGAATGTGGAAATCATAAACACAAACACTGCAAACTAAGTTTCCTATAGAAAAAGGCGAATAAAGTAGATTGGTATGTGAATGGCTACTTCATTTAACAGAAAGCTCACACTGCAAGATCGAACTGGTCATGAAGACGTATTAAATTGTTTATTTCAGTTGTCTGAAACCGCACCCCTGAGAGACGAGGAGGGGAGGAGGAGGAGGCGAAAACAAAGAACGTGAAGAAGACGAAGACGAAAAATATGCCGAATAAAAAAAAAAAAGAAGAAGAAGAAGAAGAAGAGAAGAAGAAGAAGAAGAAGAAGAAGAAGAAGAAGAAGAAGAATAAGAAGAAGGAAGAAAAAGAAGAAGAAGAAGAAGAAGAAGAAGAAAAAAAGAATGAAGAAGAAGAAGAAGAGAAGAAGAAGAAGAAGACGAAGAAGAAGAAGAAGAAGAAGAAGAAGAAAGAAGAAAAAAAAAGAAGAAGAAGAAGAAGAAGAAGAAAGAAGTAAGAAGAAGAAGAAAGAAGAAGAAGAAGAAGAAGAAGAAGAAGAAACAAGAAAGAAGAAGAAGAAGAAAGAAGAAGAAGAAGAAGAAGAAGAAGAAGAAGAAGAAGAAGAAAGAAGAAGAAGAAGAGAAAGAAGAAGAAGAAAAGAAGAAGAAAATAAAAGAAAAAGAGAAGACAGAAGAAGAAAGAAGAAGAAGAAGAAGAAGAAGAGAAGAGAAGAAGAAGAAGAAGAAGAAGAAAAAGAAGAAGAAGAGAAGAAGAAGTAGAAGAAGAAGAAGAAGAAGAAGAAGAAGAAGAAGAAGAAGACGAAGAAGAAGAGAGAAGAAAGAAGAAGAAGAAGAAGAAGAAGAAGAGAAAGAAGAAGAAGAAGAAGAAGAAGAAGTCAGAAGAAGAAGAAGAAGAAGAAGAAGAAGAAGAAGAAGAAGAAGAAGAAGAAGAAGAAGAAGAAGAAGAAGAAGAAGACAAAAAAGTAGAGTGAGGAGGAGGAAGAGAAGAAAGAGAAAAAGAAGGAAGGGGTGGGAAGACAGTTTGTAGTCTTCATTGATAACTGACTCTTTAAGTCGTCGCTGTGTGGCGCTAGCAGTATTGTCTGTCCAACGCTTTGTGTCTACTGCACTGTCAGTCATCTCTTCTTCATCTTCTTACCCTTTACCGGCTGGAAAATCCAATGGAATGTTCTGGTTTGTTTGTCCATCTCTGGACTTTAGTTTTGTTCCAGAACCTAAGTATTGCATGTACATCCATTTTACAGATCTGACTTTTTGTATGCAGACTGTTGGTTCCTTGCCTCTAAGGCAGACGCACTCTGACTTTCAAGGAAGCACTCAGTTAGTCGACCCTTACAACATACTAGTTGCAGAGGCAGTGGGTCTATTCTCGTTTCCCCTACAAAAGGGGCTCCGGAACCCACACGTCAGTCACCTGAGATTCAGATGTCGTTTTGTTTCAATGTGCGATACCTTCTTACTCTTTCAACTTGGTATCCCCAGTCTAGCTTTCCCTCAGATTTCTTGCTATCTTTATCTTCTTGTTCTTCGATCCTTTAGTCGGAAAATGTATACCAGGAAGCCGATAGCCGCCACGAAAGCAATGGTGCAGCCCAAATCTCCCGGTACACCATACATCTTTGTTTTCATTGATGTTGAAACAGGCCAGATTGCTTCTCTATTAGCCGCATACAGTTTACATTTTAGGTTTAGGTTTTAACAACGGATTAACATCATGGCACAAGCGTAGTAACCCATAAGTGCGCCGCTCTTTCTAACTCAAGTCTGAGTCCCAAGAAGTTCAGCGTTCCGCACGAACTCCGTAGCACCGGCGAGGTTCCTGAAATACTTTGGGCAGATTTTTAACTCCAAATTTTGCCCGGCCAGCGATATTAGGCTACTCTTTTCCATTTTCGATTGCCGAGAGATTTTTACGTGCGCAACAATACACATGGGCGTTCGACGTCACTATCCATAGACCAGGAGCAATTACTAGAAGTCCACGTGAAAAAAAAAAAAATTACACCGGGGCTATCGGGCCTAAATGTTGGACCTCCATCCCCAGTGTTGGAGCACAGGCTCAGAACTGTCTGGTGTCAAGACAGACGCAGACACAATTGTAACGTTAAGTTAGACTGGTCTCGCAGTTTATTCTATCCGAAGTCATGTGAAGTAGCTAGACTGATATGTAACAGAAGTCGCATCTAATTTCACCCACAATGTGCCCGAAGTATGAGACTTTCCTCCTTCTGATGTTGGTTACTAATTTCACCTGTTACTTAATTTATTCAAGACAACTTTAATCTACGTAGAAATTAGTTTCCGCTCTTCTCTCATCCCTTTATTAAAAAATTCCACCTTTGCAGCTTCCATATTGATCACACATGCGCATTAATACTAGGTGACAAAGATGCTACCTTTGTTTTTAGCATTACTAGGATGTGGACATTAATTCAAATTGGCTAGTCCCTCAGTATCAGCAATATACCAAAGCTGATCGATAGCTCAGTTCTCTAATGATGTCTTGGGGGAAACAGCTGATGAATAATTCAAATGTGTAAGCTTTGGATGGTGCCAGTTTTGGCGCTGTTTGTTGCCCACCAAAAGTGAGTTCTAATTGGCATTTGCTTGCAGTCTGTGTGTGTGCGTATGCTTGTGTATGTGTGAATATGTCTATGTGTGCACGCGCGTGTGTGTGTGTGTTTGTTTTATTAATGCTTTTCATCTGTAATTTGTTTGTTAATTTTCTGTAAAGATGATTTGCCGGCCTCCAAATTTTAACTTTATGTCAAATTTTAAAATAGTTTTGTTGTTTCTCCAAAATGCAGAATCATTTCTTTAGTTAATGTATTATTAGAACAAAGAAAACACAAACCATAAGTTGCTCAATTTATTACCTGGCATATTCCCATGTCTCTCCTAAGGTGCACACTACAGAAACAATTGATTAAAATAAAGGGGACAAAATGAATACTTCCAAATGAAACACAAAATCGACGAGATTTAAATGTGACTGTTTCACCAGGGTAAAAGCAAGATGAGCACTGGCACCCCGCGATCCTCCATGTTTTCTTTGTTTCGCGCATTTGTCAGAGATGCTCTACCACTGCAAAACGTGCAGACAGCCGCGAGACTTATTTATTGCTGTTATGCAGGTGGGTGGGTCTTTGAGTGTGAAGGTTTAGGGTCGCATGGTTAGTGCTGTCGCCACAGACTGTGCAAGTTAGAATTTGTGTGTGTTACCCTGAAACTTGATATGCCCGGAATTGTGGTTGGTGGACATAATATAAATAATTTACCTTATACTGATCACATAGTCTTAAAAGCAACAAGTAAGAAAGAACTACAGGAAATAATATATATTGTGGTGGTAGAAAGTGGGAGAATGGGCCTCAGTTTGATAATGTAAAGACAAAAAAAAAATGGTGGTATCAGAGAAAATATTTATTCCTAAATGTGTAATGAAAGTCGTTGGTGTTATTTTGAGACAAGTATAGAAGTTTAAGTATCTGGGCACATAAAAACATCAGATAGAAGATGCATCACCAAGATTTAAAACAAATACACAATAGACCAGGCAAAAACTGCATTTTTTAAAATGAAGAACATCTTGAGCAATATATCTCTTCTTGAATTCATGCTTGCTACATACATCCAGTTTTAACATATGGCTGTAAATCCTGGACCATCGGTAGGCAGGCCAAACAATTTCTAGAGGCCTCAGAGATGTGGTTTTACAGAAGAATACTTAAAATGGACAATCGGTAGGCAAGCCAAACAATTTCTTGAGGCCAAAGAGATGTGGTTTTACAGAAGAATACTTAAAATGGACAATCGGGAGGCAAGCCAAACAATTTCTTGAGACCTCAGAGATGTGGTTTTACAGAAGAATACTTAAAATACCTTGGACAACCAAAAGAGCAACCAAGATATTTTGAAAGAGGCGGGAGCCTGAAGACAACTTTTCAGAAGGAGACAGTCATCCCTTTTCGCCCATGTTATGAGAAGAGGGAAAATGGAACATGTTGTGAGCCCTGGAAAGATCCGTGAAAGAAGGGATAGAAGATTCTTGACAATCTGGTTGCATGGCATCAAGACGTGTCAGCACACGAACTGATAAATGCTGCAGGAGATCGGAGATTGTGGGGAGGCAATATCGCCCAAGCCAGTCGGCAAGGTACCTGTTGATGAAATACCCTGAAAGGAAAACACATCCCGAACCATACTGAGGATTCAAACACGGGTCTACCGTTGACAGCCCAGTGTTCTTACCGTTCACCAGCCATTTCTCTTGTGCACTCAGCACGAACAAGAAAGTAATACTTCCCACAAATTTCACAATAAGCCTTTAGAATATAAACTAGGAGGATGTCTCAAGTACAGCAGACAGAGATATTAAAAGTCGCATTTCGGTTTCGGTCACGATCTGCGATTTATAAAGATTGAAGACTCAAACAATGCACCGATCAAGGTACCTTTGACCTTAGACCATGCGAGACAATGATTTTTGTGGTGCTTGACTTTTGACGTGAGCATCACACAAAATACGGGCTCCCTATATCCAGCGATGATATCCATAGATAATGTAAAACTGCTTTATTTAACCGAACGACGCATTACAAACAAGCGAATGCGCGTAAAAGTATGTTAGTAAAGGCTTCTTCGCTAGTCACGGGGACAAATTTACTGCGTGTGTATGCATTTGTGCGCACAATATTTCTCAACTCCTTGTTGTAATGATGCTCGCTGTTGCATTACTGCTCGATTCTCTCCTGATTTAGTCTAGGATTGCCACACAGTGGATAACATTATGCTTCTTCAGTTAACCTAGTCGTGTGTGTGCACAGCTACCAACTTAGGAGCAACACTGCTGTCGTGAATCAACAACGTAGAACAGTAGTTGTATTCCGCTTTAAACTGTGCCTGTTAACTCACCTGAATCCTTACACTCTACTTACTCATAGTTTATCTACGTGCATGCGTTCTTCGTAGCCATCACTACTAACTAGTGTACTTCAATTAAACTAGCATCATCATTATCATCATGTACCATGCCAACTGGCTTAGGTGCTCATGCATCTCCACAGATCACGATTCATGGTTGCCTGGAACAGCTACCTCTCTTAATGATATCACTCCATGCCATCACTTAAGCCCATGCAGCTTCATCACTCTTGGTCTGCCTCTACCCCCTTTTCCACTTATTTTTCCAGTTGTCACGATGTTCTCCAATGTCTTTCTTCTCATTACGTGGCCAAAGAACAGAGTTTGTCTCTTTCTTATTGTTGTATATAGAGATCTACTTTCATTAGCTTAATGAAACTATATTCACTATATTATAGCCATCCTTCTCGGCCTCTGGTTCGCAAATGACCAAGATCAAACATCTGGTCTTTCCTTGTTCGTCTCTTCAGCTTGGGGTATGCCATGCCTTCGTATCCTGCACGGGCTTTCTGCTTTGCTTGCTGTGACAGTGGATTACCATGCAAAGCACAGTAATCATTATATATATATACACACACATAGTTAGTTGCGCATCCTTTACAGGACGTTGCAGAACTAACCTCAACATTTTTTGGCTGTTGTGGTTTTTCTAGGCAAATTTACGTCAAGTAGTTTGCCATTGTTTTCTGGACGGCCAGCTTCTCGATACCACTGTCAAAACTAACGCAAGGCGCAAGTCCCTCAGCTGGAATCGAACACGGCAACCCTTCATTAAGAAGCTCGTTCGCAACGCCTGAGCCACAGACGCCGACGCATACATACATAAATACATATACAGTTTAGGCAATGTAAAGAGTAAAGAACCCTTTTTCATATCGGGGCGCATAGGGCTTATGATACTAGGGTCATACTGTTAAAGATCTCGATAGGTGATGTGGTCAACATCACACCGGCCGCCTTTACTTCCCATGACGTTAACTGGAGTCGACCGGGAGCCAAAAAGTGTTGTCCCAACTCCGCCCGGGACAGATTTGAATTCAAGATCTTCGCGTCGATAAGCCAGGACCTAACCTCTATGTAACAGCGGCTCCTCAACTTCACAGTAATTGCAGAATATAAATAAATCCACGCATCACTGGCTTTCATTAGGGTTTTAATAACTTAGAATAATGGACACCGTACGGTAAATGATTTGTAAAGGATAAAAAAAAAGAATCATATGGTTTGTTTATCTGGTCAGAACAGAAACAAAAATCAGCCAGCATCTAGAGTGTACAAATGAGAACAACAGGCTACAAGGTACGAGACCGTGCAAAACAATATGGATGGAGAGAGTGAAAAAAGACAACAGATAGAAATGCAGTATAACATTCACACAAGCTGCAAAACCAGAAACAACTACATCTAACTCCTTTCTGTGACGTTTCATGGCATAAACAGTAGGATAAAAGAAGAAAAAGAAGTTTACATGTCAAAGATAACACATTAGCTGTCAAAAAGGCCGTACCAAATGTAACAAACACTATGCCAGAAGTGAAACAGCTAAATTGCTTCAAGAATGAATCTAGGCCACAAAATTGCCAATTTAGCTCAGTCTGGCCATGCTTGATTTTACACTCTCTGGAGGGAGGCAGACTAAGAATAAATATGATTTCAATTCTTTGACGTTTTGGGTACACGGGGAAAAAACATATTCGTTGTGCAGTTGTTTACCTAGTGTCATTTCTGACCATATTTTGTCTAAATCATTGAGTAAAATCACACTAAAAACACATCACAATAGACAGTCACATAAGTAAGTGATAGCACTGTTTACGAATTCATCATCATCATGTAGCAGGTCCTTTGCAGAACGTCGCTCTCATCACAGTCTGCCTGAAAGAAACTCGGTCTCTCGCCAGTTCTCCCGCCTCATGCACTTTCACACTGAAAGAGTCACTTAAATCCTGTGCCCATCTTCGTGTCGATCGGCCCCTGCCTCTTCTTCCTGGTACTATGCCTTCTACTATAATTTTTTCCAATCCGTTGTGACGCTTGATATGACCAAAATATTTCAGCTTTCGAGAACGGATGCTGTTTAATTAGCCAATCTTCCTTGATGTTCAGATCTTTTAATATGTCAATATTTCTAATCTTCTTTGTCCAAGATATTCTGAGAATCTTTCTATAGCATTTCAGCTCTAAAGCCCCTTCTTAAGGACTCAGAGATAGTCGGCGACTCACATCCGTACGTAGCCACATGGAAGATGCATGCTCTCAAAATTCTAATTTACGAATTACTGGAACAAATTTGCCATTGACAGCAGCTGTTTGAGAAAAAGTGACTACTAAAACACATGATGAAAATACATCGAAGCAGAAACCCAATCATATCACCTGCAGACACTATTACAATTACCAGTTAGTCTGTCCTTACATTCGCAAGACATGTTTTCTCTAGTTTGATGTGGGAGTTCTGAAGCGCAATAGTTGGTGTCCACATTTACATCTTTATTGCCCCGGCTCGCTAGTGTAGTTGGTTAAACCTGACTTCGCTGCGACCGGGTGACAAACTCCTTGTGGTCCGGGTTCACGCCTGGGGGTAGGCAGAAAAGCCACATTTCTCCCAGATTTATGGTTTGTATCATGGAATCAAGACCGAAGGGTTGCGATATCCATAGTACCGAGCCAAAAGGTTAACAACTCATAGTTAAAAAAAAAAAAAACCCATTAAAACATATTTTTTTCTACGGAAGAATATAGACTGTAATCTGATCCGTCGCCCACAGGGTTTAGCTAAGTTCCATGAACCAATATTACATCACTCGGGATATTCCTATAAGAGCGGGGCATGAATGATATAGGTATTGAGGTAGATCGTCGGAACAAAATGACATGTACCGTGTTGCGTGGTAAAGGTAAATCGAGAAGGGAATGAGAATGTATGAATAAATGACTGTAGAAATGATGAGAGCTGAGCGTCTGAGTAGAAACACATTAAATACACATGATGGCAACGACGGTCCTGGAATCCAATGGAAAACGTTTTTCAACACATAAAGCGGGCAGGTCTTGCTAGTCATACTCGCCATCGCCATGTGCTGTGAGCTCCATGCCTCCTCATAACACAGTATAACACTACTGTCTCGAAACACGGAAAGGTGCCAGCGAATCTTCGCCAAGATATGCAGTTCCGATTCCAGTGGTTCCAGTAGCAGTATGTGTGTCCGTTTTGTCTTTCCCCGAGTGTTGAGTGTAACCAGATCCCCTAGTCACTATTCTCTCTAAACAGCGATGATTCATTTTGTTTGTGGGCACTTCCAACTTGCTACCACACATCACTGACTACGTTTAGCTTGCCATGAACCAGTTCATCCAGAAGTGGTGCATGCAGAACTAGCCAGTCTAACGGACTGTTCGTCTCCCAACACATCTTAAGACAATATCTAAAGGACGGTAACTGTAGAGCCTTGTTCTTTATCTTCCCATAGTGCATGATAGGTAATGAGACAGTTCTCTCCTCCGGACCGGACTAGCTAGGTTGGTATATCGTCGCAACCTTACGACTTCTGTGTTTTTTTCACCTTTTTTTTTTAAATTATAGTAATAAATGTTCCTCTTTTCCCTACTTTATTTACCTCTAATAATTATATTCGTTTTCGAGTGTTATATATAGCTCTAATAATTATGTTCGCTCTCACGTGTTAAATATAGCTCTAATAATTATGTTCGCTCTCATGTGTTGTACATACCTCTAATAATTATGTTCAAACTCATGTGTTGTAAATAGCTCTAATAATTATGTTCGCTCTCATATGTTTTATATAGCTCTAATATTTATGTTCGCTCTCATGTGTTGTATATATGTCTAAAAATTATGTTCTCTCTCAACTCTCAAGTGTTGGATATAGCTCTAAAAATTATGTTTGCTCTTACACGTTATATATACCTCTAATAATTAGGTTCGCTCTCACTTATTTTATATATCTCAAATAATTATGATTGCTCTCATGTGTTGTATATAGGAAAGAAAAGTAAAGAACCCTTTTCCACTCCTTTAGGTGTATTGGGCATATAGGGCTAGACCTAAATTTTATAGACCAATCGGCACAAGATAGGTGATGTGGTCAGCATCACGCCGGCCGACTTTACTTCCCTGGAATGCACCGGGTACCCACTTAAGGCTGGGTTGACCTGGGAGCCAAAGTCATTTTTGAAAAGATCAGGCTCTGCTAGGGATCGAACCCACGACATTCCGATTCTCGGCGCGCGTCTAGCCGCTTCGCACACAGGGACTATCCCATGTGTTGTATATACCAAAATAATTATGTTCGCTCTCATGTGTTGTATATACCAATAATAATTATGTTCGCTCTCATGTGTTGTAAATATCTCTAATAATTATGATTGCTCTCATGTATTTTATACAGCTCTATAAAATATGTTCGCCCTCACGTGTTGTATATATCTCTAATAATTATGTTTGCTCCCACGTGTTGTATATACCTCTAATAATTATGCTTGCTCTCATGTGTTGTATATATCTCTAATAATTATGTTCGCTCTCATGTGTTGTATAAATCTCTAATAATTATGTTCGCTCTCATGTATTGTATGTATCTGAAATAATTATGCTTGCTCTCATGTGTTGTATATATCTCTAATAATTATGTTCGTTCTCATGTGCTGTATATAGCTCTAATAATTATGCTTGCTCTCATGTTTTGTATATATCTCTAATAATTATGCTTGCTCTCATGTGTTGTATATGTCTCTAATAATTATGTTCGCTCTCATGTGTTGTATAAATCTCTAATAATTATGTTCGCTCTCATGTGTTGTATATACCTATAATAATTATGATTGCTCTCATGTATTGTATAAATCTTTATTAATTATGTTCGCTTTCATGTGTTGTATATACCTCTAATAATTATGTTCGCTCTCATGTGTTGTATATAGCTCTAATAATTATGTTCGCTCTCATGTGTTGTATATACCTCTAATAATTAGATTCGCTCTCATGTGTTGTATATACCTCTAATAATTATGTTCGCTCTCATGTGTTGTATAAATCTCTAATAATTATGTTCGTTCTCATGTGTTGTATATAGCTCTAATAATTATGTTCGCTCTCATGTGTTGTATGTATCTGTAATAATTATGCTTGCTCTCATGTGTTGTATATATCTCTAATAATTATGCTCGTTCTCATGTGCTGTATATAGCCCTAATAATTATGCTTGCTCTCATGTTTTGTATATATCTCTAATAATTATGCTCGCTCTCATGTGTTGTATATACCTCTAATAATTATGTTCGCTCTCATGTGTTGTATATACCTCTAATAATTATGTTTGCTCTTATGTGTTGTATATACCGCTAATAATTATGTTCGCTCTCATGTGTTGTATATAGCTCTAATAATTATGTTCGCTGTCATGTGTTGTATATACCTCTAATAATTATGTTCGCTCTCATGTGTTGTATATATCTATCATAATTATGTTCTCTCTCATGTGTTGTATATATATATATATATCTAATAATTATGTTTGCTCTCATGTATTGTATATATCTCTAACTATTATGTTCGCTCTCATTTGTTGTATTTAGCTCTGTTATTTATGTTCACTCTCATGTGTTGTATATACCTCTACTAATTATGTTTGTTCTCATGTGTTGTATATACCTCTAATAATTATGTTTGTTCTCATGTGTTGTATCTGTAATAATTATGTTCGCTCTCATTTGTTGTATATACCTCTAATAATTAGTTTGCTCTCATGTGTTGTATATACCTGTAATAATTAGTTTGCTCTCATGTGTTGTATATACCTCTAATAATTAGTTTGCTCTCACGTGTTGTATATACCTCTAATAATTATGTTTGTTCTCATGTGTTGTATCTGTAATAATTATGTTCGCTCTCACGTGTTGTATATACCTCTAATAATTAGTTTGCTCTCATGTGTTGTATATAACTCTAATAATTAGTTTGCGCTCATGTGTTGTATATACCTCTAATAATTAGTTTGCTCTCATGTGTTGTATATACCTGTAATAATTAGTTTGCTCTCATGTGTTGTATATACCTCTAATAATTAGTTTGCTCTCATGTGTTGTATATACCTCTAATAATTAGTTTGCTCTCACGTGTTGTATATACCTCTAATAATTATGTTTGTTCTCATGTGTTGTATCTGTAATAATTATGTTCGCTCTCATGTGTTGTATATACCTCTAATAATTAGTTTGCTCTCATGTGTTGTATATACCTCTAATAATTAGTTTGCTCTCATTTGTTGTATCTGTTATAATAGTTATTATCTACACATTTTCCTTCTTTATATATTTCTAAAATATGCTGGTTTTATGGAAAAACATTGCTATTGTGTGTTCTACATTGTCGAGCTGATTATCCGTCTACTTACACTTGTTCCTTCAGCAAGGCGTCGTTGTCATTTTGAAGTGATAGGTTCGAATCCTGGTATGTTAACTGTAAATTCTGATTTGAGTGTGGTACTGGATGTCTGGACAACTATTTTTTGTTGTTGTATGTGTAAGAGCTATATACATCATTATGTCAATTTGTATGGATGCTCGTTATGTCAACATTTCTCTTGCAAGAGAATTTCGTGATAGTGTTTTTTGGTTCTCCTTTAAAACTTACATTTCAGCAGATGATTAGGAAACCTTTGAATTTCCCAAGTTCGTTTTCGCTGCTTCAGCTTTTGCGATTCAGGAGTGTTTAACGGGCTTAATTACTGCATTTATATTTTTGTACTGGTTCCATCAAGTGTTTTTTGTTTTCCCCAATAATACTTTATATGGCTTTCGTAGTTTTTTTTTTTTCTTTCCTTGAGTCTGGTATTTGATAAAACTTGAAAAAGAGACGGGAGTTGTTTCTAATATATTGGCTGATTTTCTACATTATGCATGTTGTTGCTTTGTGGGGATGAGGGAAAATGTACTGTTGTGGTGAGTTGTGCTTTTTTGGTTTTAGACTGATATTCTCCGTGTGGGTTTCGGGGCCCTATTATAGGAAAAACAAAAATAGACCCACCGCCTACCCAAAAGCATGTCGTAAGAGTCGACTAATTGGGAGCTTACTTCGAAGTCGGAGTGCTTTGCCTGAGAGCAAGCAGTCTGCATACAAATGAGTCAGATTTGAAAAACGGATTCACACACAACCCGCAGGTTCTGGAACAGGACTTCAGTCCCAAAAATGGATGAACAGCCAGAACTTTCCGCCAGAGTTTACAGCTGATTAAGGCGAAGAAGAAAAAAAAAGACTGAAATGACTGAGCTTCCGTCGAATTTCGGTTGCATATACCAAACCGGACATAACACCTTATGACATGACCTCGGGCTGAGAGGCGCACCGAAGAAAAAAAAGGTCATGGAAGTAGAGGGTGCGGGAGAAAACTAACTGTACTTATTGGATGTCTAAATGCAGTCTGAAATCAGTTTTACCGTAGGGCCGTTTAGGCACATAGAATTGGCTGACAGCTGTTCTATGAGAGAAGATTCGACAGGTGGACATACATCGTAGTGATCTTCCGATTCTTCAGCTTCTGCAGCATGGTTGTTCCACACTTATTGGTGTTACCTTTCCCTTTGGAGGCAAATTTTTTGCTTCTGCTAGACGGTGGCAGTTGCATTTTTGATCCATTTGTAGACTGAAAGGATACAGTTTCGTCGCGCCAGTTATTGAGTTGAGTGCATGGCGCGACCATGTGAGCTGCAGATTTCATTTGGAATGTTTTTCGACCGTGACCAACGTGGTGTTGTGAACTGTAGATTCAGAAAATGGCGCGTGGCCGGTCGCCGCAATATTGGTGGTGTCCTTGTGTGATTTAATATTGATCGCGTGCACAATTGCCGATCTGTTGGCGACTTCTGCTACCGTCGATGATGAACTGCATTTCTAATGTCAGTCTGTTTGTGTTAGCACTTCTGATGGCTACCCTATACTTTTAATGCGTGTGTATGCTAGTGAATATGCTGAGACAGCAGTCTGTCAATCTTTCCACAAGGGACTGCGACGAACATTCTGTGTGTTTTTCGTTGACACAGGAGCGGAGCAACTATGTGGTGACTCGTTTGCTATGAAGCTGAAACTAAGATTACCAAGATAACCAAGATTACCTTTGCCTTTTAGAAGTCAAAGAGCGAGTGAGGTATCAAGCTGCTTGGCCAGTACACGTTCTCTACGACACCGACCAGACTTTCTGCTAATTGACTGCGATTCCTTTGCCTGCAGAACAATATATCACTCTCGCCTAGAAAAACACGATTCTAAGAGACTGCCTCTCTGTTTAACCGCCTTCCTAAACACACTGTTTATTTGAATCCTAACCCAATCGTTGCTACAGAAAGTCTCTATGTCAAAAATACGTGTTTTGATTAACTGCTCCTAGTTTTAGGCCCAGGCCTTTCTTCCACTCAGTGTTGAAAGTATATGAATAGTAAAACAAAACCCAAATAGTGTTTAAATTCATGGTAAGGAGAAGGATTACCCGGATTGGTTGTAAAACAACTTCTCTGCGTATTGTGAAAATTAAGCAATCCCTCTGATTTTCGTATGTTACACCATATTTAAGCAAATAAGAACGCTTTAACAAAATATCCTATCTCTCTCTTTACCCACCACCCCTTCCCTCCCCTCTCTCTCTCACTCTCTCTCTCTCTCTCTCTCTCTCTCTCTCTCTCTCTCTCTCTCTCTCTCTCTACTGCTGTCTTACGTTTGTTCAGTGTCCCAAACTGCACCTCATGCTACTAACACTCCCTGGACCTTACCAGTGCTCTAAAATTTGATCGAGACAGCTGCCACCCCCTGAACCACCATAGCGCCCCAGGGGGCGGTAGCGCTCACTTTAGGGAACACTAATATAAACGAATAGGAAACAATGATTACGGCATATGAATAATATTAATAATAATAATAATAATAATAATAAGAATAATAATAAGAAGAAGAAGTAGACAAGAAAAAGAAGAAGAAGAAGAAGAAGAAGAAGAAGAAGAGGAAGAAGAAGAAGAAGAAGAAGAAGAAGAAGAAGAAGAAGAAGAAGAAGAAGAAGAAGAAGAAGAAGAAGAAGAAGAAGAAGAAGAAAAAGAAGAAGAAGAAGGAGGAGGAGGCGGAGGCGGAGGTGGAGGAGGAGAAAGAAGAGGAGGAGAAAAAAAATGTAGCAAAGTTGAAGGCCAACATCCATAATAACAACACGATTTCTGACACTCAAGGATGTATGCAGTGAGGGGACAAGATGTGTAGCACTGAGGCGAAACCAGGTTCCCCCTTAATTATAGTATAGCAGTTGAAGCGCAAACAGACAACACCATCGAGGGGAAGACAGGAGAATCCTATTAATCTTTCTGGTAGATAAAGCAAGACGTCTGACCAGATATTCTACGGTTGCTGAGAATGGTCAGGGTGACGGGTGTCAGGGATGTCACAAATGGCCCATGCTTTAAAAAAATATAACGAGAAAGAAGGAGAGGAGACGGGAAGCCCAGGCCACGGGCAGAAGACCAGACTTGTTTAGCTGACAAGTCTAGAATAAGAACTGTAGCTTGGGAATTATAGTGGGTCTACTGATGGCCGAAGAGTTTAACAAAATAGAAAGGAAAGATCAGACTTGTTAAAAGTAGCTTAGATGTACCTACAAGAGAATACAGCATAATCTCCATTAGAAGAAAATCTCTACTACTTTGTTAAAAGAGACTGTATGAACATTCGATAATAACAGATAACCTTTTAGAGTACGAAATATACGTTACAGCAGCTTATACTGCAAGCGTTTGTCATCATGGTGTTAAATACAATTATAGACGATTATGAATTGACATTGTGTTTGTAATAATAAACAATCCTAACTTCAGATGATTTGTTAGATCATTGGCCGTGTTGTTAAACACCATAGATATACTAAGACTATCTTATCACCTGGTTCCGTTAGGCATGCTTACATCTGGGGAAAGGGGGGGGGGCACTGAAAACTAGATAGTGTCACAAGAAAAAGACGTTGGTGATGAAGATGATGATGACAGGAAGAAAGAATTAAGCAAAAGAAGAAGATAGAAAATGAAGAAGAAGAAAAAGAAGAAGATAAAGAAGAAGAAGAAAAAGAAGAAGAAGAAGAAGAAGAAGAAGAAGAAGAAGAAGAAGAAGAAGAAGAAGAAGAAGAAGAAGAAGAAGAAGAAGAAGACGACGAAAAAGAAGAAGAAGAAGAAGCATAATAATAATAATAATAATAATAATAATAATAATAATAATAATAAGGAGAAGAAGAAGAAGAAGAAGAAGAAGAAGAAGAAGAAGAAGAAGAAGAAGAAGAAGAAGAAGAAGAAGAAGAAGAAAAAGAAGAAGAAGAAGAAGAAGAAGAAGAAGAAGAAGAAGAAGAAGAAGAAGAAAAAGAAGAAGAAGAAGAAGAAGAAAATGATTATGATCATACTAAATCTATGATCCAGATGGAGAAGTTTAATAGTTTAATAGTATAGTTTAATAGCATGCAGTCAAACCCAATGAATGAAAGGTTAGATGATCTTGCATTGGGACGTCTCAAACGTATCAGCTTTGTCCATATGGGGAAAAGACTTAGAAGACAATCTCAAGCAGAGCTACCTTTTAGAACAACACAGCTGAAACCTACCCTATATCCTGTACCTTGGGAGCAAGTCAGTGATACAATACAGATAATGACTTCAGTCAATGGATTCACAACTGGAGATGAGTCCAATGATCTTCAAAAACGAACAGTTGCTCTTAGCATGATTCGTGGAAACAATCCCGAACAGTCGTGGATACATGTTTACACGGATGGATCAGCAACAAGTGCGGTTAAAAATGGGGGAGCTGGAGTCTTTATCACATACCCAGGCAACCACCGCCACACAAAGTGTATACCCACGGGTAAATTCTGTTCCAACTATACAGCAGAGATCGTAGCACTAGAGCAAGCTGCCGAAATGTTACACAACACCAGTGCTGACTGCCACCAAGTGGTCATATTCACAGATGCGCTATCGGTGCTTCAAGCCCTCAAGAGTGGCAAACTCCCTCACTTGAGATCTGAACTTGGCAAGGTGGCTGCCCAAAAGTTTACTGTACTCCAGTAGGTGCCATCCCGCTGTGGTATACCAGGAAACGAAACCGCAGATAAACTTGCTAAGAAAGGGGCAGAATGTGACCAGGAAGAGAATGCAGTAACATACTATAAGAAGAAAATGGCCATCCAGGCGATTAGAAATGAACAGACTCTGGCCAGAGATGACTACCACTAACTTGACCGGCATGGGCAGGGCTTTGTCGTACGTCTCAGGAAGGACATAACAAACTTAACCAGCATATGCACAGGCTTCGTCTAAGTAGTTCACCTGTGTGCCCTTGTGGGCTATGTGTGCAGACTACAGAACATGTCCTGCAAGACTGTTCCTTGTTCATCCCATTAAGAAGGGAATACTGGCCCAGTGAGTCACCACTGCACACAAAGTTGTATGGGAAAGAAAAGGAACTCATAAAAACAGTCAAGTTTATCACATGGACATGTCTATCGGTGTAAATCAGAAAACAAACACAAAAAGAAGAAGAAAAATTATAATGATTATTATTATGATGATGTTGAAAGAAAAGAGGAAGAAAGAAACAGAAGAGGATAAGAAAAAGAAGAAGAAGAAGAAGAAGAAGAAGAAAGAAGAGAAGAAGAAGAGAAGAAGAAGAAGAAGAAGAAGAAGAAGAAGAAGAAGAAGAAGAAGAAGAAGAAAGAAGAAGAAAAAGAAGAAGAAAGAAGAAGAAGAAGAGAAGAAGAAGAAGAAGAAGAAGAAGAAGAAGAAAGAAGAAGAGAAGAAGAAGAAGAAGAAGAGAAGAAAGAATAAGAAGAAGAAAAAGAAAAAGACCCATAAAGAGAAAAGAAGAAGAAGAAAGAAGAAGAAGAAGAAGAAAAAGGAAGAGAGAAAGAAAGAAAGAAAATTAAAGAAAGAAGAAGAAGAAAGAAAGAAAGAAAGAAAGAAAGAAAGAAAGAAAGAAAGAAAGAAAGAAAGAAAAAAGAAAGAAAGAAAGAAAAGAAAGAAGAATTAATACTTCTCATGGGCACGTGCCTTAAAAGACCAGAGGAAAAAAAAAAAAGACTTGTTTTTCCATTACATCCTCAACATTAATTTATCCTTAATATTTGAGCCAAACACTCAATAAAAAAATAAATAATTGATGACAACTTCACAGTGTGCACCTTTGTCATCTCCATTAGTCAGTTTACCAGCCGAGCACCATTTTTACTTTGACATTTTTGTTTGTCAAATGCAAGGTTCTAGTTGTTTCGCTCAAACGTTTTTATTGATAAGTCTTTACTAACTACTCTTTTTTATGTTGAAACAATAATTTTGTTAAACAAAAGTAAACAAAGCGTTTTTTGTTGTTGATAATTTACATACTTAGTTCTAAGAGCGGTTATTACACAGGAGCGTGTGCTTTGTTTTTCCCCCGGGGGCCAATAACACCGGTAGAGACGCCCCTGTGAACTGGTTATAAAAAGATGTGGAAGAACTCATTACTGTCACCGTTACATAGTTAGCTCATTATTCACAGATGCACTATTTTCTGCGAAACGAGTTCATGTATTCAGACACGCTTATACACTTGACACATCCTGTTTATGTTTAGAAAGGTGTCTAGAGAAAGGCTGGTTTAGTAAAGATAGTGAAAGAAAACGAACATTCTGGCCTAGATTAGGGTTTAATTTTTATGCAGTTTTAAACAGTAACAATAGTTATCGAATGACAGATTGCTCCAACTCCTCACACTCCTTGATCTCACACGTCCTTCGGCGAGGCGATTGATGATGATGATGTATGTCTTGAGACATATATTTCAGTTACGGTAGAAAACTGTCTTAGTCGCTTCTCTCCGCCATAGTTATGTACGTTATCTATGTGGGCGCGTTCTCTGTGGATGTAATATGCGTGTGAGCGAGTGAGTAAGTGTGTGTGTGTGTGTGTGTATGTATGTGTGTGTGTGTGTGTGAAAAGGAAAGAAAGAGATCTTATATCTTTTAACTTCCAGACCACATCCTGTGAGTTACATATAAACTCAAAACGAATCAATGTATTCTTCGATATATAAAAAATACACTTCATGAAATGAAATACTGTTGTTGGAGAAATGCTCGCTGCTACATTATTAATAAGCTCACATCTGCCTTAACGTTAAATGTTCTGTAGTTAGTGTCATCATGGCAAAGTAAGTAGCAAGTGTGGGGGCGAACTAGGTTGTTCCAGAAGTGACGTAACACAACGTGGGCGTTCTCGGTCATTGGCTGAAGGACACATATGGGAAAAGCACTGACAATGTTTACAGTAAACAACGTGATTGTTTCAATTTCACTTAGATGGGTGATAAAGACTAGGAGGACAAACCCTGGAGCTGCCCAAGAATTATATGTCAGACAGACCTACAAATATATAGTGTCGCCAAAGGGAAATAGAAGGACAACAGAAGAGATGAATGGAGGCGGGTGATATCTCCAGAAATGAACTTCAAGGACTGGGAGTGCTGACGAAGAAGAAGACGATGAAGAAAAAAGAAGAAGAAGAAGAAGAAGAAGAAGAAGAAGAAGAAGAAGAAGAAGAAGAAGAAGAAGAAGAAGAAGAAGAAGAAGAAGAAGTTGGTGTAACTGACGTTTTAATTGTAACTATAGAGAAAGAAAAAACAATAGTAACATTGTTACAGAATAGTAATTGTTTTCCTTACATTTCACCATAAAGTACTGCAGTTTAAGCGATTAACACCCTGTGACTCAAAGAGCCAATAACTATTCAGATGAGAATCCAACAAGAGCAAATCCCGGAAGACTTTTTTTTAGCCTAATAATGGGGAACCAGAAAGATGCAAACAGCGGGGAATGGAGAGTTAAAAGCAACAACGAAATTGAAAATGTTTCAATCACCACTGACCCTGACATCAGGGGACTTAATAGACTGATATCGCTGGGACTTACTGAGAGAATATAAGATGGCAGACAGTAAAAACTGTATACGCAAGGGATCTGAATGGTCGTAGATCACGAGGCTGACACATAAAGACGATGGAGAGATAATGTCCAGACAGACCTGGAAACACTTGGTTTTATCAACTGGAAAAAGAAGACCGAACAGAAAGATGAGTGGAAGCGTAATGTCCAGGTGCAGACAACAACAGAGGGACACCCTGAAAAAATGCAACAGACATAGACCGCAAGACAAAGACCACGCAGATATGGAACGATGGTATCAGGAACAACATTACAGAAATGAGGACCAACGTATACGACGGATTGGAAAGCTCCCAACTTTTTCCCTCAACATTTCGATGAAGCAACTGAAGGAAGCGAAGAAAAGAAAGAACTAACACATGTGCCCAAGCGTGCGACTTTCATACCAACGCTTAACTCAGTTGCCAATAAAGTGCCGTCTCCAGGCTGAATGTTGGCTGCAGTGGATCCGCAACTCCCTCTATCCCTTGTCTAAACTGTACACTTTCTAAGACTGCCGTTCGTACATCTTTTGCTGTTATTCTCCCCCTTCCCCACTTGTAAGGCTGTCTACCTCTTGCTCCCTGTCCCTCCACTACGATTTATAAAAGCTTGTTATGACTTTTAATGTGGCCAAAATATTTGAAATGTCTCTTTTATTTTCTTTCAGTAATTCTTTTTTTTTTCAGTTGTAGTCTTTCCATAAACTTTGCATATGACTTTTCTAGTTCTATTAAATAGGACCAATTCTTTTGTAGATTCACATTTCCAGAGACTCAGTTTGCTCTTCTAGTTGCTTGTTTAACAACTAGTCATAAACTTGTAAATCATCTTTTTTGTCCGACACTCATAAACAGATTCCTGAGTCCGTTTTTTTTGGGGGGGGGGGGGAGGGGGGGGGGGGGGGGGGGGTAGGGGGGGCTCGTGATTTTACCAATTTTAGATTTAGTGCTTTTTCATTGGACTCAATGGTCGTGGCTCCATAGCGTTATCGACGTTAACGAAAAGCGGTATGCTGCCAAATTGTGTACATAGGAATCGAACAGTGTATATCAGAAATATGAAGCACGATCGCAACTACCAAGCTGCATACTTAACTATTTTACTTTTCTTTATCTTCAATTCGAAAACACACACGCACACGCAAATACACACACGCACGCACGCACACAAACACATGCGCGCGCACACACACACTCACAAAACAATTACGCAACAGGAACTTTACTGTTCTGTTCGATTCTCTAAACAAACAAGTCAAACAGACCGCTTTAACGATAACGAAAACCTTTCAACAATGGTACAAGCGCTGACACTTTGTGATGCTACCAGTACTTTTGCCTGATAGTTCTGTCAAAATCCGGACGAGTTAATTTCACACAAAAAAATTCCAATTTTCTCTGTGAAAGTGAAAGTGCTCGTGAAATTGTGAAAAAGAACGAAGCGCTCATTTGAGAGTTGTCGTGTCTGTGATCACACAGTTAGTTCTCGAATAGAAATCAAACAGTTCAAATTTCTGTATATATTTTCGCCTACTATCCGTGTTGGCTCGGAACAGAATCCTAATGTTTTGGGAAAGGAGTGGGGGGGGGGGGGGAATAGAAAATCCCTCTAGTCTCCAACAAGCATGTCGTAAAAGGCCATTAACTGAGGGTTTAATGAAAGCGAATGTGCTGGACTGAATGGGTGTAGATTTTGATCCAAACTATAAATACCAGTAAGACGTGCCAATTCTCCCTTTTTAGGGCGAAAGCAACAGCAGAAGGAGAAGAGAAGGAGAACGAGGAAAAGAACGAAGAAAAAGACGACGGAGAGAAGGTAGAGGAAAAAGAGGAGGAGGAGGAAAAGGAGGAGGAAAGAAGAAGACGGAGGAAAATAATAATAATAATAATAATAATAATAATAATAATAATAATAATAATAATAATAATAATAAGAAGAAGAAGAAGAAGAAGAAGAAGAAGAAGAAGAAGAAGAAGAAGAAGAAGAAGAAGAAGAAGAAATAAAAGAAGAAAAAACAAATACATAAAATAAAATTCTCGTTTTAGCTTATTATTTTTGTGTTACTGGCATGACACTAAGCGTTATTTTATTTGTTTATCTATTTCAAATCTAGGTCTGGGACATTGTTTGCAGAAACACATGAATTGCAAACAGAGAAAGCGATGATGTTTTCCGTCTGTTTATTTAAATTAGGGTCCAAATCACGCGACTTGCTCATATATTTGCAAAACAAAAACCAGACTGAGTGGATCATTCGACAAAAAGACATTACTAAAAGCAGTATGGCGGATATCTGAATAGGACGTGTGTTGACATACACACTGGGGTGTTTTCGATACTTGGTGCGTGATTTTCTTCGTGCTCAACCATAACGTTTATTTGTATGTCTTAATTTGCTGTGATTAAACTTGGATTGGTAGAAATGTCGATGTTTGAATACTGTAAAGATTTTTTAACGCGAAATTTTTCTTGGTATGGACGTTTCTTTTGAATAATCCCCAGACACCACGGCAATGAAAAATACGTTTCCAGAAGGTTCCACAAATACTCCTTGGATTCAAAAACAAAATGAAACCTGATATCACTATTCGTCATTTATCTAGAAGTTTTAGATTATTCAGAAACTAATTTGCGGATACTTTCAGAGTCGTAGTGACTGACGTCTTACCCCACCAGGGTATTACACGGAGAGATAAACGCGCGGTGACACAAAGTGCCACCATTCGGATGAGGATCACCCGGGGAAGGGCCCAAAGAGTTGTTCAATCCATAGGTTCGGTTTTTGAGGGCTCCCAGCAACAGCCAGGGTGGGGATAAACGAGTCGTAGTTCCAAAATAATTATGGCCACGATCTGGATTGTGATTACAGTTCTCTGAAATAACATTACCACACAAATATCCATATGAACTGGCAACAGGTAGGTGTCTATGGCTTAGGCGTTGCGAACGCGCTTCGTAATGCCGGTGTACCGGGTTTTATCTCTGCTGAGGACGATTTGTTTTGCCCTGGTTTCGACAGTAGTACCGAGAACTGAACGTTAAGAAAGCAATGGCAAACTACTGAATGTAAAATTTGCCTAGAAAAACCACAACAGCCAATAAACGCTGGCAGTGTTTCTGCAACATCCTGTAAAGGACTGACTGACTGACTTTCTACCCCACCAGGACATCACACAAGCGATAAACACCCGATGACACAATGTACCATCATGTGGGTGAGGATCACCATGGAGAGGTCCCAGAAACCGCGTTCAGCCTTTAGGCCATATTTATGGCCAGGCTATATTGCGGCCCCTGGCAAATGCTTGATTAGGACTTCAAATAACAAAAAATGTCACCCTAAAAAGGATGAGAAGTGTATTACAGTATACAATGTATATCGCAACAACCCTGTAAAGAATATGAAGTTAACCTTGTGTAATGTTGTGAAGTGTTTCAATGGACAGACACAGAAGTAAGCTTATGTTAACATCACGAAGTCAAGCGTCAATACATCTGCTGTTCTTCCTCGAAAATGGGACTGGGTCTTATAATAACTTTCACTTCAAATAAATGCACTATGGCTTTTTTTTTCGGGGCATGTCTAATTATTTTTAAAAAAACAAAAATCTACATTTTTTTTTTTATGTTGCACAAAATTGTACAATTTATTCAACTACAGCTATGTTATCCCCCTTATGGAACATAGTCATGACTCTCAAAAATCCTGGAACTCCGTACCGTAAATTATGAACCACATCCGTTCATTATCAAGTGCGTGAGTGAGCGAGTAACTTTCAATCCCACCAGAGCAGTAAAACATGCAATAAACACCAGGTGACACAAAGTGGCACCTTTCGGATGAGAACCATCCGAGCGCATAAAAAAAAACTGCGTCACATATTGGGGTTGATGTATAGTATTTTGACTAGCTTAAATACACTTTAACCCCGCCATAATATGGGACGCTGCAGTTGGCAGCCCTAATCTAATCTAACGGTTGAACGGGGTTTGTGAGACTTGCGCCCCGGGCATTCTCATCCGAATGGTGGTATTTTGTGTCACCTGGTGTTAACCGCTTGTTGTCCGGTTCTGGTGGGGTTGAAAGTCACTCACTATTCGGCAACAAGTCTTTTATTCTAGCTGAGCCCCTTAACTAGGCTTTGGGGAAGGGGGGGAGTGCGTAGGGCTTATATTAAAAGTGTTCAGAAAATTCATGCTAGCACATATTTTCAGCGTAACAATATAGCAAATGTGATAATCACAATGTGATGTTTGCCAGCAGCCAAGACACTGTTGTGCATTCTGTCGTGGTTAAGTAGCTTTTTTGTCTTATCTCAGTCTCAGCATAGACTGACGAACAGACATGTAGAAAAACAGACAGGTGGTTAGATAGGCAGACTGACAGACACTCATTTAGACACAGAAATAATGAGGCACACACGAAATTAAAACATAAATGCAAAGACAGACAAATATAGCAAGTAAGTAAAGTAAATGACCCTTTTCTAAGTATTCATGCGTGTTGCACATTTATGACTAGACCTATATTTTATTTAACCAGTCTGTCGGCAGTGGGGGGGGGGGGGTGGTGGGGGGGTAGGTGGGGGGGTGGCGGGAAGGGGGGGGTGGGGGGTGGGGTGGGGGGGGGGGGGGGGGGGTGGGGGGGGGGGGGGTATGGTGGGCGATGTGATCAACATCACACCGGCTACCTTTACTTCCTATTAATAACCTAGTACTCATTTAAGGTATAGACATAAATACATTTTTTTTAAGTATCCAGAAACCATGAGTTGTAAACCCTTTGATCGGTACTATAGATATCGCAACCCTTCAGCCTTGATTCCATTATAGGTACCGCTAATCTGGGAGAAAATGTAGCTTTTCTGCCTACCCCCGGGAGTGAACCCGGACCACAAGGAGATCGTCACCCGGCCGCCGCGAAAGTCAGGTTTAATCAACTACGCTAGAGAGCCGGGCACATAAATTCATTAATGTAACAACCCACAGACAGACGGAAGTAAACAGAGAAACAGACCGACAGACAAATATGTAGATAATCGCATAGGCCCACACACAGACAGACATTTAGATAAAAGGCAGATATTGTAGAAGTCAGCCGGACAAATGTAGAGACACAAGGCCTGGATGTATATAATCAGATGTATGTCTTTGTGTCTGTGTATTTTCCTATTTTAAGTGTTGATTCTGAATATTATACTGTAGTTTATTTCCTTTATTTCTTGTGTATTCCTTGTTTTCAGAGCCATTATCTGCGACGCCCAGTGATAATCTTAAAGAATACAACGTTCTGAAACAAGAAGAACGATCAACAGGGGAGACTAGAAAACAAACCGGTCCCAATACGAAGGAAATGCATCGCAACAAAATCACACTGTGAACATCACATAAGCTCCATCCTAACGTATAATAAACCAGACTTATTTGCTAAACTAATCTCTCTTTTTGTGTTTTATATTGTTAAAAGGATAGGAGCAGTATACAAATATTTAACTATTTAATATAGAATTTTCCTCATGTCAAAGTGTCGTGAACAGGAGCGTAAACTTGGGAGCTCAGGGACCTCGGGCCCCCCCCCCCACAACTAATTTTTAGGGAGTTAAGATCTTCCCTCCCCCACCCCCTTCATCTCAAACATATACAGACGTTCTATTTTTAACATTTGTTTAAGCAGTTGATACTATTTTAAATATTTTTTAACTTTGTATTTAGCACATAATAAAAAAAATAATGTTTTTTAAATTTAATATTATTGCACAGATAAACACATGAATTCCCCCATTAATTTTTTACCGATCTGGGCCTACAGGTGCTTACGATTTGAACTATAATAATAATAATAATAATAATAATAATAATAATAATAATAATAATAATAATAATATCAATAATAATAATAATAATAATAATATCAATAATAATAATATTTATAATAATAATAATAATAATAATAATAATAATAATAATAATAATATCAATAATAATAATATTTATAATAATAATAATAATAATAATAATATCAATAATAATAATATTTATAATAATAATAATAATAATAATAATAATAATAATAATAATAATAATAATAATACTGACTGACTGACTTTCTAACCCACCAGGACATCACACAAGCGATTAACACCCGATGACACAAAGTGCCACCATGCGGATGAGGATCACCGTGGAGAGGTCCCGGAAACCGCGTTCAGGCAATTTACCATTTTGATGGCCTGCCTATATTGCGGCCCTTGGCAAAAGCCAGAGTGGGGCTTCAAAAAACAAAAAATTACGTCCTAAAAAGAACGTAAGTGAAATTAAATTAATAATAATAATAATGATAATAATAATTGTTAGTATGCACTGAACGCCAAGTAAACATGATGTAAATACAATAATATTAAATGTATAATGATAATAATACTGGTATTATTGCTTTATCGTTCCCTTTCTTGTTATTTTTGGCAGTTAAACACGACTAAAGTTTCCGATCTCTTGGAAATTAGGGGTGTGGGGAGGGTGGGGGGGGGGGGGGGAAAGGAAAAAGGGGGGAGGGGTGGGGTGTAAGCGCATCAATGTTTTGTCTTTGACGGCGCACCGGTTGCTATGCCTAATTTGTGTTAATGCACGTTTCACACATTTCCTCTATTACAGAGGAGGAGAACTTAATATACATAATTTGCAGAATTATTAATTTCCCCATTTTGCTATCCGTTGCTCTAATATTTCAAAGATACAGTTTTTTGTTTTAAAGCAAACACCTGCGAAATATATTTAAAGCATAACAATGTCGAAACAATATCTAAAACAACTCAGCAGCTCTTATTTCCCAGGATCTTCGGCCACCATTTTCGGCTGGGTCGACCCGAGTGTTATCATCATTATTTATCAGATGAACGAAGTTGAAAAACAACAACATAATTATGAATAAAATCTTATAAATAATGTAAAGCTGCTTCTGCTTTCCATAAAGCATTGCTAATGGTCTGTGGACGCTGTGTTATTCAATTTCTATAACAAGAAGATAAACGGGTTATCCCATCAAGAAAACGGGAAACCCCTAAATATCACAAAAAGAAATGCGGGAAATTCCACTAATGAGATGTGTATTATGTCAGGTGGGCTAAATGTTCAGGTAATCATATTGCCTTGTGTGGCGTGGACTTGTGTGGCTCGGTGCGGAGATAGGAGACGTTTCTGTCCGAAATGTTTATAATTAATTCTATGATGTGTTCAGGAATGAACTTATTGGCACGATTATCGAGAATTAGAGGCTGGTACGGTCTATCCTACTTCCTTCATTATTATCATCATTATCATCAAAATCAACAGCATCATTATTTTCAGGATCACAACCGCCATTATCATGATTATTATTATAACTTAGTTAGTTGTGTATCCTTTACAGGACGTTCGAGAATCAGCCAAATATTTTAAATGTTGCAGTTTTTCTAGGCAAATTTTACGTTTAGTAGTTTGCCATTGCTACTAAACATTGCTCTCACAACAACTGTCGATACCAACACGTCCGCAGCTGGGATCAAACCCGGCATCCCGGCATTAGGAAGCGTGTTCGCAACGCCTCAGCCACAGACGCCAACATTATTATGACTATACCATTTAATTATTGCTATCGTCGTCTAAATAATTAGTTTCTTATTGTAAACTTTTCATCACAATAATGATTGCCATCATTAACATTATTGATATCATTACCTGTCGTGTGCCAAACTCACTTTGTTTTCAAGTGTATAAGTAAAAATGTAAAGGACCCTTTCCACACCTTTATGCGTATAGGGCATACAGGGCTAGACCTATATTTTACTGACCAATCGGCACAAGAAAGGTGATTTAATCAGTATCACGCCGGCCGCCTCTACTTCCTGAGACTGCACCCGGTACCCACTCAAGGCTGGGTCGACCTGGGAGCCAAAGTCATTTGAAACTGGAAACTGGATAAATAAAACAATAATTTCAAATTTGGACCTCTTTCAGCTGACTGCTATCCTCCTTTATTGAGGACAGTTTATTTGCTGTTTGATTTTGGTTTGTTTCCTTGCGGCGATCATTTTAGAGTGTTTGCTGCTGCTTTCTGTTTGCTTGATTGGGCTTGGCTGATGAAGTCCGGCTTTTTTAGAGTGGATGGGGGGGGGGGTGGGGGGGGGGGGGGGGGGGGAGCCCTAAGAAGGGATGCCTGGGGCGGCCTGCAACGGGATGGGCGGGGTCATATCGTGGCTGTCCATCTGGTTGGGGGTTGTTGTTTGGGCTGTCCATGAAGATGGCTGCTTGTTTGGTTGGCTCTTTTAGTGGCTTTCTAGAATTGGCGGTAGCCTCTTCTATTGGGTTGTGTGCCATTTTTTTCCCACTGCTTTTTCTTTTGCGACGCGAAGTTGGATCAGGGCTGCATTTAGTTCGTCATAGAATTTGTCAAGTTTTTTCGCACCATTCCACTTCTTCTGGTTTTCGGTCTTTTCTTCTCGAGCTCTTCCAATTTGTATTCGATACAGTAAGCGCTTGCATTCGTCGTCAAACCACTAGCTTGTGCTGGTCCACTTGCTTGTTGAAGTCTTCAAGCATCGCCCCGTAGGTCGGCCTCGCAATTTACATGAACACAGAAGGGATCGAGATAGCTGCTTTCTGGGCTTCCGCGTTGGGTGACTGGCTGCCTGTAAGTGTTTAATTGTTTGGTTCTTCGTTCCTAGCGGGGTCTGTCATCTGTGCCCGGTGCTGCATCATTACCGGGCTTCGGTACTGTACCTTTGTCTGCCCTGCGTGACATCTTGTTTTTCTTGGCGGCTCTCTTTTTTTCGCTCTGTAGTAGGCGGGCTTGCTCTGTTCTGGCTGTCCATCTCGACCGCTTCTGCTTCTGATTTGGGTCCTGAATCAGTCGGGTGACTTCTCTGTATGTTTCATCTCTCGCCTCTTTCATCACGGCCATCTCTCTGTTCTCTCCTCCCATCTATCCTGTCTGCGCTTCTCGGGTCTGCTGCCTGTGGCCACTGCCAGACTTGCAACCCAGTGCCTTGATGTTGTTTATAGTCTCTGCATCTAATCGTTTCTTGCTTTCGAGCTGTTGTGCTGCCAATATGCTTTTTCTGTCCTCTCTTTCAGGCTTTTATGATCTCCCCCGCATCAGGAGATTAACCAGCTCCGTGTGTTTTTCTGCTTTCTCGGGCGGTGGCAATGGCTTTCTGCCGCTTTAATTCGGCTTTAAGTTCCCAGATCACACGTATAAGTTCGGGTTGGTTAATCGGCTGGTTGGTGCTAGTCGGGCTGGTTTGGTCAGGGTGCCCGGTACCTTTTTGCCGAGTCAGGGTGTGGTCGGCACTGGTTAACCCTCTTTTAATGTCTTTGAGGTACGGGCATCCCAGATACCTCGCGCAGTGAGCGCCTGTGCAGTTCGAACACCGTCTGTTGTTGTTCGGCCTCCTAAAGTCCTAGTCGATTTTTGCCAGGGAGCACGCTTCAAAATCGTGGGCCCCCGAACAGTATAGACAAAAAGGGCCGCGGCAGTGTGCCACGCCCTGTTGCAGCGTGAGCACTGCATGATGTCTGTACTGCTGCTTTAGTAGGCGGGTGCTGTTGGGTCCCTGCGCCACGACTGGGGCGGCTTTAGGTGATGGCTCCACGATAGGGGAGGCTTCAGGTGATGGCTCCACGATAGGGGAGGCTTCAGGTGATGGCTCCATGATAGGGAGGCTTCAGGTTATGGCTCCACGATAGGGGAGGCTTCAGGGTGCTTGCATCGCAATCCCTCTGTAGGTGAGTGATGCGCCCACGACAGGGGCGCCTTCCTCGGGTGCTGATGGTGAAAGCTGCGGTGCAGGCGTCCACGTGGCCGTGGTTAGCCTTGGGTCCGGCATCTTCTTAAAGGCTTCTGTGCAACGGCTTGAGCCTGGTTTTTTTTTTTTTTGCCCATTGACGAAAAGAATGTTTTCAATGCGATATATACTGAGAGCTGGATCCCTGAAGAGTCGGCAAGACTTGTTGAGTGTCCTGAGAAGGACACCAGTGTGCTTTTCTCGACAGTTCACTGGACACTCTTTTTAACAAAATGGTGCGTACAACTGGCTGCTAAAACCTCACCAGCAAACGCCGAATGTACGATAACTAGTCAAACTGGCTCAGCCGAATATCAAGCGAAATCGGTGTCAAGTATCTAGTTTCTCGAGAATCGGGGACAAAAGCGAAAAAAAGAAGGAGTTAGCGATCGAGCGGGAGACTAGAGGTGCTTTGCGACTGGGCTGTCTGCGCTGCGAAATCGAAGTGATGATTGATTGCTGATCTGTGAGAGCCAAAGTCATTTTTTTGAAGTTCAAGTTTATAATAAAGAATTAATGAAGCCAGGGCTGTGTGTTTGACAGGCTGAGAAAGTAAACAGTTCGGGGTCAACTTGAAGGCAGTGGATCTTGAGCCACTGGGGAAAAAACATGTGTCGCTCGAAGTTTTTGGGAAAAAAAGACCTTGGGGACATCATGTATATTGTGTGATCCGTGCGGGTTGATAGCACAAGGTCGTGAATCCCCAAGTGGTGGGTGAGAAAACGGGATGCACTTGTGACTGTCTGCGTGGGTGTAAGGTCCCGTGGTAGTTTCAGGGGTGAGATACGCGATAATCTCTCCAGCGGAACAAGGTCATGTTCCAGTGAAACATTTGTTTGACTCGTCTGCTGTTCAGGGGGAAAAAGGGGGAAGGGGGTACGGCTATATTGTCCTTTTTGGCTTGTCTTGCATTTACGTTTTTCTTCCGATAAAATGAATGCCTGTGATATTGGTTGCAGCACTCTCTGGGAGTTGGGGGTTAGATCAAGTTTGTAAATGTTTTTGTAGTGTTAAAGGCACTGGCGCGCTTAAATATACAACACGCGATATTAACGCATTGACGAACACCACCCTAGCAGTGTGCGAAGGTCGGGTGACTGGAGGTCGAACAATCAGGAGTGAGCTAGTGTGTAACGTGGGGAGATTGCAGTAGATCATACCGTTTCAGGAAGTGTCTCTTATTCCATTTTAGTGTAAGGACGTGTTTGAGCATGTTTTATTCCAGTCCGGTGTGTTTTAACAGGGTGTTTTTATTTTGTTGGAGCTCCAGTGAACTGTCTAATGGGTTTGGTGGATCGTGAGATAGACTTAGAAATTCTGTCTGTGTAATTATCAGAATGAACGGTTGGGCGGCCCATGTGTTTGTGGGGTCGGCAGTGTGCGGCTATGGACACGTAGTTGACATGGGTATCTGTAAGGGCACAGACGGTGCTTGACACCTTGTGTGTGATAACTAATGTGGAGTGGGATATGAGGGAAAGTATCAGAGGCTGACTGACAGAATGGTGGTCAGCGATGCGTCAGTGACTAGGTAGCAGACTGCGGTCTGGAATTCTTGCTGGCTTTATTTCTCACCGTATGGTGCATTGACCTCAAACCCTCAGACTGTTGGATCCGGTGGAGGGACAGCCGCCAGGAGGTGATCCCTATACATCACAAGGTGTATCTGCGCGGTCAGGTGTGCATTGCCCGTATAAGGCATCTGGGGCACAGTTCACTGGGATGTTCGTCCATGTCTGGAAACACTGCGAAGGTGAAAATTTGAGAAGGCAGTAGAAGACCTGAAAGTGTGTCAATGATCACCAATTCATCTTTGTTATATTCTGTCCGTGATTGAGCGGGATGGTGGGGCAGTCGGTGGAGTGGTTTTAAGAGCTCATTCATCAAGAGTCCTAGGGATTATTGAGTCGGATTCCCGGGGTGTTCGGCATACTCCATAAAGGGCTTATTGGTTTGTTTTGACTGTATTAGCTGTTTCATCTTCATCAGAAGTTTAGTGGATATTGGCTATAATAGTTTGTATTCGTCCACAATAAAGAGACCAAGGCCGATGAAGGGATCATACTTGGCGAGGTGTATCTTGTTACTGCACTTGTAAACAAGGTTACTGGTTACTTAAGGACATTTGTTAGCTCGTCACAAGTGTGGGGGCGTATAGTGGTGCTTTTGTTCGGGTTGGTACTTTTTAACTTGAATTATATTCATCATCAACATGTGCCGTGCCAATGAGAGTGGGCGGTCATGAGTGAATCCAGTGTATGGGTGGAGGTCAGGCATTTATAAACAAATTCCCTAGACACTTGGCAAGTGTGCGATATCCTCGGGCTGATCGCATATGTCATCACCATCATTATCATCATTATCATCATCTTTATGCGATATAAATTTGTGTATGTGCGTGTGCAGAATACCTCTTTTATCACATCTTGTCAGCGATATTTAATTATTACGTTCAAATTACCGTTTCTTTTTACATAGTTCTGATCAAAGCCTTCCTCAATATTGAAGGCGGTCTTGATTTTATATATATACTAGCTGTACCCGGCCACGCGTTGCTGTGGCATAGTTTGGCTAAATGGAAATGAAAGAAAATAGAAATTGCACGTGTCTAATACAATCATTGTCTGCTCAGATATAGAGATAGTCTTTGATCCCCACCCCACCACCCCCCACCCCAACTAAATCCACCTACTGTCATTACCCCCCCCCCCCTTCCTCCCCTCTCCTCTCCCACCGACTACTGCTTTCTCCCTCTTCGAAATATTTGAAAATCATTACCTGGCGATATTTTTTTTGTTGCTGTAACTGACATTGACATCCCGTCCATCTGGACTAAAATGGGGAGCAGGAATTGTAATAGGTAGTGAATGGGGCTAGTGTAATATTTACCACATCATCCTTCAAGTACCAGTACAACTACTAAAATAATGTCACTGCTATCTGTGTTTACCATCGGAGCAGACAGAGAGTCGTGAGCCAGAAGATTTGGTTCCGCATGGCTAGTGCTGTCGCCACAGACTGGTCAGGTTAGGATGTATAATTTCACTTGCCGACAGAAGAACGCCATAACCTTACCGGCGGTCTTCACATGAGAGCACTATGGTGTAACAGCCCAACCACAACTATTACTACTGCTGCTACTTTAAGTGGGTAAAGCAGTTACTGTGACTTAAAGCTCTCTCAGTAAATAGTTTGCCCCCCCCCCCCCAAATTCACCGACAACTCTTTCCCTCATTGAAGTAGTTAGGAGAAAAAAAAAAAACACTTGAAAAGCAAATGAACACAGCAAAAAACAACAACACCATAATTAGGAAATGAACGCCATGGTAAACAGCACAGCTTAAAATTCCAACGCAGATGAAATAACTAAATCTAAATGAAAATAAATGAAAATCTATAAAAATTTCAGCGTAACCATGCAATCGGAAAGTTTAATAATGCAATCATAAGTATGCGAAATGGTCAAATTTAATTATCAAATGGTTTACCCATTTACTTGTCTTTTTTTTTTTTTAAGGCAACATGGCTAGTGCTGTCACCACGACAGAGCAGATGAGGATCTTATTTAAGTCCAGGGTAAAAAAAAATTAACTACTGCGGATTCGAACCCAGGTCTCCCGCACAGGAACCCAGTGTTTTAACCATTCGACCAAGCAGCCACTCAATCGGATAAAGGAAAAGAGAACTTAACAATTAGAGATGTGTGTCCCTACTTCTGTGTCCTGATTAAAACACAATTCAAAACCGCAGGCAATTGTTTTCTTGTAGACAGATACTCCAGATATATTAATGAAACGGCACAACAAAGAAAATCGCACGTGTCTAACACGGTTAATGAAGTTAATGTCGCAGTCAATGTCTGCGCCGAAAGTCGAGATAGTTCTTGATTTCCCCCCCCCCCCCCCCCCCCCCCCCCCATCGAAGGTTGTTTGGAAAAAAAAAACAGAAAATAGAAATCGTGTTTAATATGGTTATTGTGGCAAATATAGAGATAGTCTTGTTTTGCTGTACCTAGACCTACTCTATGTATTAGAGAAGGCGTTGGCTGCACGTAACTCGCCGGCGAATGGCGGAAGCCTTGCGTTCTGACTACGACGCGCGCTGCGCAATTACTAACGTGGCTATAATTAGAAATCACTAAAGTTATAAATATTAGTTTGCGTATATTATTGCATAAATTGTGGTCACCTATCTCTAACAGTGACAGGTTGAATTTCAAAATACGACAGTTCAAAATCCGGTTATCACAGACAAACATATCCTGAAATTTTCAGCTAAATCGGTTCAGTAGTTTTCCGAGTCTATAGGGGTGAAACAAACACACAAACATTGATTGTATATATATATATATATATATATATATATATATATATATATATATATATATATAGATATAACATTTTATATATATATATATATATATATATATATAGATATATATATATATATATATATATATATAATATATATATATATAGATAAAATCAAGACTGTCTTCAATATTGTATATTAGTATATTATAATATATAATATATATATATATATTATATATAATATATATATATATGCACACAGAGAGAGAGAGAAGGAGAGAGAGAGAGGAAGACACACAGAGAGAGAGAGAGAGAGAGAGAGAGAGAGAGAGAGGACGAAACGAACAAACGAACTTCATTTTTGTTATAGCATGTTATATTCATATTTAAAAAATGTAAAGGATGAGCAACGACCATAAAGGCATAGTTGTTAAGTGCCATACATTACAAAATTTCATACATACATGCATACCTACACCGAGTTCATACTTACAATATTTTCATCTACATACTTATACATACACACACGAAATATGAAATAGACAAACAAGAGATAGACAGTCCAGCTACAAACAAACAGACATACAGACAGACAGAGGTCGACAGACGACAGACAACCAGACAAGGCAGGCAGACAAGACAGAAAGACAGACAACGACAGACAGACAGACAGACAGACAGACAGACGACAGACAGACACAGACAGACAGACAGACAGACAGACAGACAGACAGACAGACAGCCGACAGACAGACAGACAGACAGACAAGACAGACAAGACAGACAGACCAGACAGACAGACAGACAGACCCCACTTTTGTCCTGTGAATGAGTCGCTTTTTGCGCCAAGCCGTTCATCACCTGCAGATGCAAGATTTGCGGATTTCAAACGAATAAATGCAGGGTTTCATTACAGCAAATATTCAGTTACCATTTTTTTGATTGTTCTTATTGACTGGTGTTCCAAAAATTAGTCAGAACAAAAATGATGCATGCCTGGAACAGCTAGCTATTTTTTGAAACCATTTATCACTACGCAAAACTCCGACGTTTTCATCGACGATCTTTCAAGGGATCTCTGTACAAATTGCCCTCATTAACTGAAAGAAGCAATCCGTGAAAGCGAACCCATGACCTTCAGAAGGCGAGGTAAACGGACTAATCAATGGTAGCCACGGAGACCCTCTTTACGGTCCCTGTCTGTTTTTCTAATCAACCCATCTATCCATCCCACTTTCCCATCCACACCTATCAATCGTATCCATCCCATCTATCCACCTATCTATCTGTCTCTCTGCTGTTCTAAAGATAATTCATGGATGCTTTCCTAAAGAGACGTTAACGTTTTTTCTAAGGAATTTCTCAAAGACAACCGCAGGTAGAGGAATTTATTGACATACTCCCCTCACTTCTATTGGACCGAGAGGTCCTGCACGAACTCACGCTAAGGCGTTTGAAATCTTTCTGCCATCTCCTCCTATTTGCCTACTATGAATTTCTATTAGCAAACCTCCCATACGCTGCACCGAGTGGGTCATTTAATTTTCACAGAAAACAGCCCACGAGGAGTGTCCGCCCCAGAACATAAGACTTCATGAGACTGTATATAGACCTTTATGAAGACTGTACACTAGACCTGATCATGTCCCCTGAGTATTCTTAGAGTAGAGAAATCGTTTATCGTGGTCTTGTCAATATTTCATGAAGTAAGGCCTTTCCGTAAGAGCATTCATTATTTCTATATTTAGATATGAGTTTTTCATTACCGTATCCCCGAACGTATAAGACATACTTATTTTTCCAGGGAAAAAAGTATGATTTAAAAACAGTGGTGCATCTTATCAAAAGGTACTAGATTACTTTTATGTAATTATATCGTTTTTGTTTCTCCCAAAATTTTCGGTTCCCAAAAATCAAGGTGATCTTGCACATATAGGAAACGCCTTTTTTGGGGAACCATAGTATGTGAGTCCCTGTCCCGGCTTGTCTGTCTGTGTCTGTGTGAATAAATGTAATCTGTCAACAAAAACTAGCACAAAACTGCCCAAATGCTTCTAGACATGAGCATATCCCTCCAAACATAGTGTTCGAGAAAGGAACCCTCTGTGGTTTCATCGAGGACGTCTTCATGGGCTTTGTGACCAGCTTTCAGCAAAATAACACAGTTCAGATAATTAAAGATTACAGAAACAAAAAAAGTGGAACTCCAAATGTGTAAACCTAAAAATGAAAATTGTCAATAGAAAAATTTGACCATGTTTGATTGTCGCTATAATAAGCGTGGTATGAAGAATGCAAAAGTGGGCGGAATATAAATTCATGCCAAAAAAAAAAAAAAAACTGCAAAATAGGATAGCTATTTTCAATAAATGTTTGAGATAGTCCGTTGTGTGATTCATAAAGAGTATGTTAGTTTCATTCAATTTTCTACAAGAATATACATAGTTTTGTATAGTGTTTAAATAAAGTGCTTAATTTTATTTTTTATTTTTGTGTACGTAAATTAGAAGAAATCGCCTGTCTGAGAGAGCTTTCGTCTTCTTGGCACCATAAACCCCAAACAAGGCTCGTGTCTCGAAGGATGTAACATGACAAAGGCCATACACATCGTTTGAAGAAGGGTTTTCTAAGCACATTACGAACTACAACAGAAACGAGAGATGACTTAAGCTGCTTTTAATGATAATCTTTTAATTTTTTGCCTGCAATTAATGATTGAAAGTAAAACTGAAAGGACCCTTCTTCCACCGCCTTCAGACCATATAGGGCCTTAGAACCTAATTTTTTTAAAAACTAATCGGCAATTTAGTGGGTGATGTGTAGCATCAACATCGGCCATCCTTTACTTCTCATGACTCCACCTGGTTTCTCATTCGAAGGCTGGGTTTGAACTGGGGTTACAGTTCATTTCTGAATAAAAGTCCGGAGTTCATACCAATGACCCGAAACCTACGACCTTTCGATCGTCGTAGTCGACCCTAATAAGTGTGTAAAAGTAGTAATATATAATAATAATAATGAACTTTGTGTAGTTAACCGTGTAAAGGTAAACCTTATATGACCAGCCTTTTTTTTTATCGTTCTTCTAAGCCATAAATGTAAACAATCAATACAGTAACGTAAGCAAGAGGTTTTTCTAACCCCCGCCCCCTTTCCCCGGCATCCACTTGTCAGGCCCAATTCTCTTCGCGGCACACCTACCCTTAAAAGTGGTTTGAATACTAGGAAAAGAAGAAAGAAAGTGCGCACAGTTACTTTTCGTTTGTCTTTATTACGATGAATGAAACTGTAACGTAACCTTTTCATTATTTCCTGTTATGTTTATATGGAGGTTTAGTTTTAATTTGTCACCCTCATATCACTTGATCCAGAAAGTTTGCTCTTGTATCAACTTTTGTTTATGTAACGTACACTGAGATTGCATTGCCAGCCTCGCTGATAGCTTTTGTCTTTTGAGACACAAGATACCACATGCATCCGAAAACTCTTCTTGACTTCCTTCGCGTATTTTTATGTTTGGGTTTGTTTTTTTTTATGTTTAAACTGCCTGTCTTTCGCTGATCTCAATCAGATTTGGACAAATGAAAACTTATTTATTATGTGCCGCTGCACCCCCTGCATAGACGCTCAAACGGCACTTCTTCTGGGTGCTGCGGCCAGCCCAATTTTTTGAACCGCTGGTTTTAACCTGAAATTGACCAGTAATATATATATTGGTGTTACCTTAGCATGACTTCATGGCAATAATTTCAAAGGTTTAAAAAATAAAAGACTCCATTTCAAAAATGTTTGACATGTCCCCACTCCTCTCCCACCCCCTCCTCCTCCGCCGCAAAAGCGAATTATTTTCCTTCCTTGAAACCTTCCAGGTTGAAAAAAAAAAATTGCCTCAAAAACTTAGCTTGGGTGGCAGGCGGCTTTCTCAACAAACTACAGAGCAGGCAACGAATATAACTTTTACACAGACATCGTCAGGTAAAGAAATAAACAAAATGTTGTAAATAGGCGAAGCAACCAGAGACTGAAAGCAGAAAAGTTCAGCTAGATTTCATGCAACGAATCAACACACACAAAACTGCATTAGGAGATAAATGAAATAACTCACATGACATTAAAAAAAAAACTCTTTTAGATGGGTTTAAAAATAAAAGAAAGAAATTTGTAGCCGATGAGAATGAAATTAAAAAAAAAAAAAAAGATGGGGGGGGGGGGAATAATCCCTTGGGCATTAAATAAATATTAATAAAAGCAAAAACAGCGGCAACAACAACTAAAAAATTGTTTAGAAATATAAAGAATAAAAAAAAATTGCTAAGCTATACACGGCCATCACCACCTACCGTTCCGATAAACGAAGGCGGGAATAGTTAGCTGTCTCGTATGATTACTATAATCAGCGGATCAAGTCTGTGTTCTTCTATAATCAAGTCAATGGGGCGTTTTTCCACTAGATCTTTTCCTCTCACTTGGAAGTTGTCCTTAAAAAAAATTATTGTAATCCTCATTTGTTGTCACAAATTATTGTCTACTCCTTATCTGTTGACTCTAACTAAAAAAAAGTTGAATAAAAAAAAAACAGCATCATATCATTTGACACATTCCCATACGTTCCCCGTCCACATGGTCAGCAGCCGGCAAAGAGCTCCGAGGCCATTGGTACCTAGTAACAGTCCTGGATTATAAACCATGTATGGGTCTTGCCTTCCCTTCTGAGTATAGAGTATCGGCGGTGTTTTTTTTTCGAAGCCCGGAAAACACTACCGAAAAGGCGAGGAAATAAAATCTCTTTAAAAATAACCCCAAATGTGTTCAAAAACTCACTTTGAAAACCCCCACTAAAGCCCAAAGTCGTAGACGAACAACAAAAACTGTCCCCCGGTTTTTTTCCAGCGGTGAGAATCATCAGAAAAAAGGGGAACTAAAAAGCTGATCTGGATTTTGGGTTTCAATTAAACCTCCTTTTTAAGGAGGCTGGGTTTGGATGTGCTTTGGA
>CAJHNH020001794.1:0-20452 GCA_905116865.2 Candidula unifasciata | reverse complement strand
CAAGGATTCAACAAAATGTAAGCAAGGTGGAGATTAGAAACACTGTCAAATAAAGCAAGTGTTTTTGGAAGACAGCGGATGGCGCTAGAAAGGCGGACGTTTCAAACGTTAGACTCAGGCATGCTAAAATGTTATTACAGTGGATCTCTTCAAGGTATTGATTAGCTGTTTGGAAGGTTATTCAAGACCGGGCGATTATAAGATACATTTTCTTTTTTTCTCTTCTTTCTCTCCCGCCTCTTCTAGTCAGTCTCCCCTCCATCTCCACCTTACTCTTCTTCTCCCTCTTTTTTCTCCTACTCCTCCTGGTCCTACTTTTCTTCTTTCTCTTAATGTTGCCGTTCTTAATTCATAACTGATACCCTCTTATTATTTTTAGGGCTGTGGTTTTCAGCCTGGGGCCCCCCCCCCCCCCCCCCCACACACACACACACACTATGGGGCCGCAAAGGGGATTCAGTGGGGGCGTCAAGCAATTTTAGAATTGAGTGCATTATAAAAAAAAAAAAAAAAGTTTACCTGATGAGAGAAAATTATCTGTATTGTGCCTTGTCAAGCAGCAGACCAAAAATAGCGGATGTCATCAAAACAAAAACAGTGTCGACCATCACATTGATATTTGGACACCAAAATAAGATTGATAATTTTTTAGTGTTTATTTTACGTTATTTGACACTTTGATTTATGTGGATGTTTTTCCGCAAGTTTCTGTGAATGGCGCTTCAGGGTTTTCTTTTTGTCATCTTCGTAATCACTTATTTTTTTTTTAAAGCTGAGGTGGGGGGGGGGGGGGGGGGGGGGGGGGGGGGGGGTGGGGGGGTGTGTTTGCGTGGGTTGTCTGAAAAATCTTTTTAAAATAGATCAGTCCCTATAATATTGTTTAAGAAGTATTCCTACCAAATTTCATGTTTCTAGTTTTTTTTATATTAGCTGAGATTTTAGGATTTCACACACACACACAACAAATAGAAATATAGAGATGTGAGAAAACTGACTATTAAACTTTCTTTTTTACAAATGACACAAATCTTGTGTGTAAATGCCGAACTTTACAAAAACGAACACATTGAAAAAGTTATGGTTTTTGTCAAAGTAAAGTAAGTAAGTAAAGCACCCTTTATCACAGCTTTAGGCGTATAGGGCATATAGGGCTAGACCTATGTTTTTATAGACCAATCGGCACAGGGTGGGTGATGTGGTCAGCATCACGCCGACCGCCTTTACTTTCCCTGGGACTGCACCTGGTACACACTCAAGGCTGGGTCGACCAAGGTCAATTTTTTAAAAAAGTCCGGCTTCACTAGGGAGCGAACCCACGACCTTCCGATTCGCGGATAGCATCTAGCCGCTCGGCCACGGAGACTTCCGTTTTTGTCATAAACTGTAAAAAAATGCCATGTAGTGACCCCTGTTCGTCATTTCCGGTTGATTTTGTCATGCTGATTTTAGTTATCATATATGATGAATTTACATTACAGTAATACAAATAATGTATGATTTTTTTTTTATCCCTGGAATTAACAGTTCGTCTTTATATTTAAACTTTATAAAAATTGTTGTTGCATACTCAGTTATTTGATATTTCAAAAAAAAAAAAAAAAAACAAACAATAAATAACATTTAAACTTCGCATATAATGTTTTAAAAGAAACATTTGACCCTATTTCTGTCATTATTCATGCGCTGTTCGAACTCTCTTTGCTTGCTTCATGGGATTGGTGGTCTCGAGGCATTGGTGTCCGCCTCGAGTGTTAGAGGTTCCAGATTAAATCCCCTGTAAGAGCTAGGATTTTTTTCCCGTGGACTTGGACTTCTAGTAATTCCCCCTGGTCTCTGAGTAGTGAGATCGGACGCCCGTATGCATTGTTGTGAACGTAAAAAACCCCGTGGCCTTTGAAAATCGAAAAGAGTAGCCTAACTGCGCTGCCTGGGAAAAATTTGGAGTTGAAAAACTACCTAAAGTATTTTAGGACCATCGACGGTGCTACAGAGCCTGTGCACTATTCTGAGCCTTTTCTGACTAAGACTTGAGTTGGAAGAAAGAGCGGAATACTTATGGGTTACTACCGGTGTACCATGCTGTTGATTTTTTGTTCAAAACCTCTTTGCTTGCTTCTTGCAGTCAGTCAATGACTGAGATAAAAACTATCCACCTTTTGCGTGAAAGTAAAACAACTGTCCGCCGCAATTATTGACTTGCATCCCACTCATGGAATGAGATGCCAGATATTGCTTGAAACGAGATCACAATAATAAGATAACAAGCCACAAGGAAAAGACAAGAACAATGAGAATAAAACAGTCAAACAGATGTATGATTTCTCTTCATGATATCCTCCGCCAAGATGTGAAGTCATATACAAATATTTGACAGTAGTGTAAAAAAAAAAAATTATGGGGTGGGATGGGGGTTGGGAGGAGGGGGGGGGGGGGGGGGGGGGGGGGCACAGATATTAAAATTGAATACAAAAGGCAATAGGAGGTTTCATAGCACTAAACAATTTATAGAGGTCAAATGCAGTTACAATTTTTACTAAACATTTATCCTTCTAATGCCAAATCTTTACATCTGTATGAAGCTGAAGCACATGGGAAACAACGAAAACAGTAAAAAATAAACTACAATTATTTATTTACTGGTGACTTCACATAAAAGGGGCATAAATGATGTGATCCAATCACTAATAAAAGCTTTGGAAGAGAGCTAAACAAACTCCGTCAATCAAGAAGTAACGAAAACACGCTGATGTTGGATAGAACAAAGCTGTAAAAACGAGAACCACACAAGTGGGATGTCTTTGCATTGAAATCTGCGGTGACATAGAAATATATGGGGGGGGGGGGACAAAACACACACACACACTTAAACATACAGACACACACACACACACACAGACACACACACAGACACACACACAGACACACACACAGACGCACACACACATACACACACACAGACACAGACACACACGCACAGACACACAGACACACACACACACAGACACACACACACAGACACACACACAGACACACACACAGACACACAGACAGACACACACACAGACACACACACACAGACACACACACACACACACACACATGGAGAAGGGAGCTAGAGAGTCCAGTTAAAAACGTAGGAAGGATATTTGCGAGCTGTCTTCAATAGTAAAGGATAGGAAGAAGTGGAATAGAAAAAAAAAAAGAAAAAGAAGAAGAAGAAGAAGAAGAAGAAGAAGAAGAAGAAGAAGAAGAAGAAGAAGAAGAAGAAGAAGAAGAAGAAAAAGAAGAAGAAGAAGAAGAAGAAGAAGGAGGAGGAGGAGGAGGAGGAGGAGGAGGATGAGAGAAGAAGAAGAAGAAGAAGAAGAAGAAGAAGAAGAAGAAGAAGAAGAAGAAGAAGAAGAAGAAGAAGAAGAAGAAGAAGAAGAAGAAGAAGAAAGAGAAAAGAGAAGCTAAAACAATAACAATAACAACTGCAACCGTAACAGCCTTTACAACAACAACAATTGCTAACGAGATTAGCAAGGATGGACAATTCCAGCATACCAGAATAATGCTGAGATAATTACATTTTCTATTTCCCTCAAAACTATTATAAGAATAGACAGCATTACTTACAATCTGTTGTTTTTCTAATTTTTTTTTCTACAGTTGGCGGAGGAGCATAAGTAATGGCTTTCTTTTATTTAGCAAATTAAATTCTTGGCAGGAAAGCCAAGGACACACACACACACATCATAATATTGTTGAAGGTCAAGGAGATATTTACAAAATATGTGGTTTCTGTCGCTATAAATTATTCAAATATTCAGCTATTGAAAATCGCCGTTCAACGAAGATTACTCCGAGTTTACAAATATTGGCAACAGGGAACGTCACGGACCAGAGTCGCGAGCTCCAGTGTTAAAGGATCTTTAATAACAATACAACTGGCAATAATCTTCTGTCCGCCTGCTAGGCCAGTGTGGTAGAGAATCTGGTACAAAAGCCGCCGATTAAATAGCCCGGCCATAAACTGTGTACATTGCTCTCCCGTCACAGGGGGCGCCCGCTCTATGAAAATCATTGAGAAATACACTTAAATATAGTAAAACCTCTTTGAAAAACTCAACGAACTTTGGTCTCCAGCTTGAAAGCTCAGCGTTTCTAACCGTTCGGCCAGTCGCTCCTCTCATTAAAACCTCACTGCAGCGAATTCGAAGGGACGACAAAAGCAAGAATTTGTGATACAAATAATGTTAACTGGGTCCTGATGCATTGAGAATAGGACCAATATTGTCGCCGTGTTAAGCAAATGTTGGTCTCATAGGAGTTTAATTTAGCCAGGGTTTACAAGGAAACATGTAGTCCAGTGTGGCAGCACAACAAAATGTTACGAGGAAACATATAGTCCAGTGTGGCAGCACAACAAAACTTTACAAGGAAACATATAGTCCAGTGTGGCAGCACAACAAAACTTTACAAAGAAACATATATTCCAGTGTGGCAGCACAACAAAACTTTACGAGGAAACATGTACTCTAGTGTGGCAGCACAACAAAACTTTACAAGGAAACATGTAGTCCAATGTGGCAGCACAACAAAACGTTACCAGGAAACATGTACTCCAATGTGGCAGCACAAAAAAACGTTACCAGGAAACATGTAGTCCAATGTGGCTGCACAACAAAACGTTACAAGGAAACATGTAGTCCAGTGTGGCAGCACAACAAAACGTTACAAGGAAACATGTAGTCCAGTGTGGCAGCACAACAAAACGTTACAAGGAAACATATAGTCCAGTGTGGCAGCACAACAAAACGTTACGAGGAAACATGTAGTCCAGTTTGGCTGGTTGGCAAATACCGTGTGAAGACCAAGTAGACGAAGCATCCATTGATTTGCAAGAAAACTATAATCTATATGTTGAATTAACCATTAGCTATTAGTTCTCAGCCAAACAGATCATGTACTGACCAAACAGTCACATTACGTATAATAATAGAGCTAAGCATTGAACTGAATTCCCCACTTAACCTTGGATTCATAGATTATGAGAAAGCGTTTGACAGCATTGAAAGGGAATCTCTCTGGAAATTAATGGGGCACTATGGGATCCCACAGAAACTAATCAAATTAGTTAAGGCAATATATAAAGATATGAAACGTCGATTTCTTTATGAGGGACAGCTAACAGATACATTTGAAAAAATGTTCGACAGGGATGTCTTTTGTCGTCTCTCCCTTTTTTTTTTTTACTGGCAGTAGACTGGGTTATGAAAATAGCAACTGCTAACACCAAGAATGGAGTTAAGTGTACCCTTACAAAAAAGCTTGATAATTGCTGATGATATTTCTATTCTGTCCCATTCACACAATGAGATGAGGGCTAAAAATCCACAAGGGAAAGGCAAAGGAAAATGAAAATAAATAGGGCAAATAGTAGTCTAGTTTCTCTTAATGGCAACCCACTCGAAGACGTGGAGTCGTACATCTACTTGGGCAGTAATATAGATAAAGATATGGGTACTAAACGAGATATTATAGATACAGATATGGGAACTAAACGAGATATTAAAATACCAATACAAAAGGCAAGAGGAGCTTTCATAGAAGGAAAATGTGAAGGTCGAAAGAATTGAAAACTAATACTGAACATTTTTTTCATTCTAATAGCAAATCAGTTCTGTTGTTTGGAGCGGAAACAAAGAGCAAATAGGACAATTACTAATAAACTACAAACATTCATTAACTTGTGCCTGCGCAGAATAGATGGAAATAAATAGTATAATAGAATCACTTATTTGGAGCTGTAGGGGAAAATTAAACAGGTTGTAGTGGACAAAGAGTTGAAGAAAAGCCGCTGGTGTTGGATAGAATACACAGAAGATCTGAGAACAATACAGCGAGAATGTCTTTGCACTGGAACCCACAGGGGCATAGAAATAAAGGAAGATTTAAAAAAAAAAAAAAAACACATAGAGAAGGGAGCTAGAGAGTGACGTTAAAAAATATGGAAAGGACATGTGGGCAGTGGGATGCAAAGCGAAGAACAGATCGACTTGACGCGAGTTGGTTGAAGGCCTATGCTCCATTGGGTGTTAGAAAGACAGAAGATGAAGATTATTAGTTCTTAGTCTTGGAGGGATCAACATTCAGCACAGCTTTATTTTTTTGTATTTTATTCAACTAAATAATTTTTTAGCTTGTTTATATTTTCCTCTACTTTTTTTGCTACAGCCTTCTGACATATTTCATTTCGTAATACACCTCTTCATATTCACATTTTCACTATTATTACGTATTTTTTGTTTCATGTTGACGTTGGTTTTTGTTTAGAAGACTGTTATCTTGTCAGTTCAGTTTTTCAATCACAGTTTGTGTTGTATCTGGTATTCTGTTGATAAAGAATTTGGTCAAAATGTTTGGCTGTACATGTGCGCATCTTTCCCATTCCCTCCATCAAGCTCTCTAGTCGCATTTTACGTTGTTTTAGCCCATTGGCTACTAACCATGTTTGTCAAATTCAAACTTGAGGTTTTTTGTCTTTATTTAAAAGAACATCGCTTCAATGACAAGCGGCAGCGTATCTGAGGACTGTTCTAGAAATTCACACTGAACGCATGCAACGAGACTGCAGTTTTGATAAAAAACTGAGTTCGTGTTAAATGCTCATATTTTCTGTTGCAGGGATAATTCCGGAAACAGTTGTGACATTTCTCGTCAATCTTATTGCTTTGTAAAAATTGAGAATGTAGTAACACGGGCAGAATAATTATTTCCTTTTTGCTAAACTGTGTTGACAGTTGCGTTATTTCGGTGTATTTTTGTTTGTTGACAACTTTCAAGTATCGAGTTCAGTCTCTTTATCTGCTTTTTTTAGGATGCCTTCTTCTCATGTATCATTTTGTTCGTTAGTGAAAAAAAGGCGGTTAACACGTCATGGTTTGATATGTGCATCTTTTGACCCAGCATATCCGCAGTCGCCGTTTAAGAATGTTTATTGGGGACAATGGGTCCATTCTTATAGTTTCACCAAAAAGGAGCCCCAAAACCCATGCGGGGAATAGAGGAAGGGAAAGATAAAGTGAAACAAGAGTCAAGAGGATAGAGTGAGAGAGAAGAGGACAATAAGGTAAAAAAAAAAATAAAGGAAAGACAGAAATATGGAAGATGGACACACACAAAATAAGACAGAAGACAAGGAAAAGAGACGAGAAGAGAGAGAGAGAGAGAGAGAGAGAGAGAGAGAGAGAACATAACGAAAGAAAATGAAAACGAAAAAGATTATATACATACATATATTTAGAGATACACACACACACAGAGAGAGAGAGAGAGAGAGAGAGAGAGAGTGAGAGAGCGAGGTGGGAGAGGAGATAGAAGAACACGAGTAATATATAACAATGATAGAGAAACCTATATAGAATGTTAAATGTGGAATCGACATCACAGTACTCGGGTCACTCCCATAAGTGCTCAGTCCCCTTCTTCAACAGCAAGCGAAGAGTTCCAATTCCGATGGTACCAGTAACCGTCTGATTGTATATATCCGTCCATTGAGTGTTAAGCGTCGACCAGATCCCATGGCAAATCCTCGCAGCGACTTTCTCCTTAGACCGTAATGATCTATCTGCCCCTCCACACTGTTCACTCGGCTCTCAAAGGGCCCTCACAATGTCGAACTTGATACAAAAAGTTATGATAACATTCGGTGGGACATCGAGAGGCTTCACTGTTGTCAGGTAAAGCCTTTAGGAATTGCTGTACAGAAATCTTCAAAATCATAATCATGCTTGGTTAAAGGATGAAAACCGGAGAGTATTTGCTGGCAAGCTGCGCCTTTGCCTGACGTTTAATCAAAATAAATGGTATCGTTATAGATATCAAATCTGTAGCCTGGACAACGCCTATGGCAAATATAGGCTGATATGAATGAAGTATAATACGAGAGGTGACAAGTAAAGTGTCGAATTTCACATACGTTTGCTAAATATCTTCTTCTTGCTTCACCTTTTCCAACTTCCTGTTTGCTTGAAATCGTTAAAGTATACCCAGAACTGTTCTGCTAGCTATAGTATCATCCCCCCATTTTACCAATCTGTATATTCTCCTAATTTTTTTTTTAATTTAGCGAGAGCAATCGTTTCTTTTTCTTTTTCACAGGCTGCAGACTCTGAGATTTGGTTGTTCGACCACTGCTGGACTTTGGTCAGGTTTGAGTTTTAAGTGCACATCCGGCTTATAGACTTGGCTTATTTGTATGGGAAATGTTAGTTTCTTGCCTGTCAGGCAGATACCCTCCACTTCGAAGGAAACACTCCTAATTAGTGTCCCTGTACGGCATGCTTGTTGGGGGCAGACACAGGGAGGACGATCCTTTGATTTTCCCCCATCCCGTTGCCTATGAGCGATGTGGCTTTTTATAGTCCACTGTATGTAGTTAGGCGGTTTTACAGAATAATGTTTAGAATACTTAAGTCAGGTAAAGTCAGTAATCTCTATGTTCTGAAAGAGACGAAAGAGACGAGAAAACTATTGCAAACATCAGAAAGAGACAGTTACCTATTTCTGCAATGATGCGACAGCTAAAACGATTGATGGAAACAGGGGAAGACAACTCGAGAAGATGATTGACAGCTCACCCTATGTGTCGCGAACATTTGGGGGTGGGAGGGGTGGGGGGTCGAACGACCTTTTTGCAGGGATCGCTAAGGACCATTGCAAACAAATATTCATTGAAGTTATGAAGTAGCGACGAAAATAATTGAACGGTTGGGGGTCGCCACAACATGAGAAACTGTATTAAATGGTCGCCTAAACACGAGGAATTGTATTAACGGGTCACTTCATTAGCAAGGTTAAGAACCACTGCTCTAAGAGAAGGCAAGATTTGGCACTGAATGACGATAATGATGACCAAACCGTTCTGAATACTGTTCGATTGCTCAGCACATCTCTTAGATCAATATGTCTCTAAACATCAGGCTTGCAGCCAATCCTCCCGATATTATCATGTCTATCTGTAGGCATGTAGGTAGTTGTACGCCACCAGGACATCACAAGCGATAAACACCCGGTGACACAAAGTGCCACCATGCGGGTGAGGATTACCCGTGGAGAAGTCCCATAAACTCCTCTCAACCGTTAGGCCATATCTATGCCCCGGTTATATTCAGGGCCCCCGGCAGAAGCCAGGTTGGGGGCTTCCAAATAACAAAAACATTGCATCCAACATGGGGACGACTTTCGGTCTACTGTAATTCTCTTCTCGGTTGAATATTACAGGCACTTCTATCTCTTTTCTCGTGTGGGTTCCAGTGCAAAGATTTTCTAGTAATATTATCAGGCTTTCTCTGTATGTGCCCAGACCAGATCTAACTAATGTCCTGGCCTCTAAAGGTAATCCAATTTATTCAATTTTCTCCCTAAGCTCCGCATGAATGAATCTGACACATCTTCTAATTTCGCGAATTTCGGATATTTAGTTGCGTATCCTTTACAGGACGTTGCTGAACCAACCCCAACAGCCGCTGGCTGTTGTGTGGTTTTTCTAGGCAAATTTACGTCCAGTAGTTTGCCATTGCTATCTGGACGGTCGGCAAGGCGCATGATCCGCAGCTGGGATCGAACCCGGCATACCGGCATTACGAAGCGTTCGCATCGACGTAGCCACAATTATGCAGTCACGGATAGACATCAGTTAATAAAGGACGGCAATGCATTGACAATTTGAATTGTTAGTAAGCATTGTTCTCCAAGTTTCACAGTAATACCATTTGACATCCTTTTCCTCAACAATCCGAGCCCTTGAGGATCTTCTGCTGAAGATATCACCTGCCTCCAAGCATCTCTCCGATGGGACTTCTCTTTCCAGTTGTGGTCTAGCGGCAAGACGCTCGCCGGCGGATCGGAAGGTTGTGGATTCGGTTCCTGACGGGATCCGGACTTTTTTCAAAAACGACCTTGGCTCCCATGTCGACCCAGCCTTGAGTGGGTACCAGGTACAGTTCTAGAAAGTAAAGGCCGCCGGCATGATGCAGACCACAACTCCCCCCCCCCCGCTCCCCCCAGTTGGCGTTTGGTCTATAAAATATAGGTCTAGCCCTATATACCCAATACTACTGAAAGGCGTGGAAAAGGGTCCTTTTACCATCTTCTAGGGTTGACATGCGGTTTACTTCCGGCCAACCCTGTTCTGGACGCAACATTTTTTTCTTAAACCTCTTTAATCTGTCGATCTCTATGTCTGCCGCAGCCATCCAGGTCTATTAGCCCTCAGGAAGTCAGTAATTAGCGGTGATGTAGACGTTACAATTTTGTCATTAGAGATAAATATTCTAACATAGAGCTGGATTACATTTCGTTTGACCTCCACATTCTTCATGAAGCCAGATCCGTTGAATGTCAAAGAGTAGAATTAGATAACACAAGGTAAAAACATGAGAAAAACACAAGGCACTTCAAAAACAGCGCCAATCCGGGGCCTTATTATAGGGAACACAAGAATAGACACCCTGCCTGCCCAAAAGCATGTCGTAAGAGTCGACTAATTGGAAGCTTCCTTCGAAGTCGGAGTGCATCTGCCTGAGAGGCAAGGAACCAGCAGTCTACACTCAGATGTGTCAGATCTGTCAAACGGGTGCACACGCAACACTCAGGTTCTGGAACAGGACTGCAGTCCAGAAGTGGATGAACAACCAGAACTTTCCACCATAGTTTACAGCTGGTGAACGCAAAGAAGAAGAAGAAAAACAGCGCCATACAGGCACAGGAAGATCAACAAGAGAAGATTTATGACTACCTGTCACTATACAACTAACTGTGTTGTTTGTCACTGTTAAGTGGCGATAGATAGAGATACGTTTCTCTACAGCATCATCAGTCACTATCATTTTTTTGTCAGAACTAATGTACTTCTTGTAATGTAAATCATATGTGGCTTGGGGATTATCAATTCAGTTTCGTAATTAAAACATCACGGGGTCGATTCAGTTTTTCAGGCTTGTTGGCAGTGGGCTGCGTGGTTTATTTCGTCAATGGTATGATCGTTTAAAAATAAGGACAAACTTATCATCACCAAGGGCTTTACCGACTGGCGTGGGTGATCATGCCTTTCCACAATTTGCGATCCGCATCGGCGTGTATAGGTTCGTGTGTTGACACCCATCCATGCCATGACAAAAGACTGTCCCCCCTATCTTCCTCTGTCTCCACAGATCATTTCCAATGCTCACAACACGTTCCAGATTTCCCTCTTTCTCATAACATGACCCCCCCTTCCCCCCCCCCCCCCCCCCCCCCCCCCCCCCCCCCCCCCCCCCCCCCAAATGATAACTGTCTCTTTCTGATGTTTGCGACAAGTTGTCTTTGAGCCTTCGCCTCTTTAAAAAAAAAATCTGGGTTGCTGCTTTTTTTTTTTTTTTTAGCTGTCCAAGGAATTCTAATATTCTTCTATAAAAAACACATATATGATGCCGCAAAAGATTGTTTGGCTTGTTTACTAATTGTCCAGGATTCACAGAACAACAAACTACAGAGTGTAAAATGTTAGCAAAACCACAACAAGTAAACAACCGCTTGGGGTTTGCAAAATCCTGTAAAATGGTAACTGCGTGGGGTTCTACCCCATATGACCCAAATGCAGGAGACAATTTCGCTATACACCATACATAATATTTCACGAAATTATTTCTGGCTGCTTATAAAAGCGCATTTTAACAGTTTCATTTTACATCCACTCCCTTTTCATGAAACTAATCAGCTATACAAGCACATTTTGAAAGTTGTATATTCTTCTTCTTCTGCGTTCATCCGAAGATGTAATTGCGTTGTGTCCGTTTATAGCATGGCTGCGATATTTGCACATTTCAGGCAACACATCCAACTTATGCGGGCATTTGTTGACCGGGTTAGTCTTCCCGGTAAAAGTTCTATATTACACCCATTCTCTTTTCATTAAACCTATCACCTATTCAAGCATATTTTGAAAGTTTTATATTAAAAGTTCTATATTACACCCATTCTCTTTTCATTAAACCTATCACCTATTCAAGCACATTTTGAAAGTTTTATATTACACACATTCTCTTTTCACACAACTTATCACCTATACAAGCCCATTCTCTTTGCATTAATTAAACTTCTCACTTACACAAGCACATTTTGAAAGTTTTATATTACACACATTCTCTTTCCACAAAAGTTATCACCTATACACGCACATTTTGAAAGTTTCATATTACACACATTCTCTTTCCATGAAATTTATCACCTATACAAGTAAATTTTGAAAGTTGTGTATTATATATACCCCGTCTTTTTCTCATAAAACTAATCGCTAATACAAGCACATGTTGAAAATTTCCTATTACACCCCGTGTCTTCTCATAAAACTAATCGCCTATACAAAAACATTTTAAACGTTTCATTTTTCAATTTTTATCTTTTCATGAAACTAAACACTTATACAAGTATATTTTGAAAGTTTTGTGACATCTAATTAACCCAATATGCTATAAATCTACTTGGTCGGCAAAAACGTTTTTAAAGTGATAAAGTGGAAACGCCATGTCTTGTTTTATTTGTATGAAACCCATCAAGAGCTTCTTATCCTGTGTTATTTTTTACCCTGTCAATTATAGATCCAAGAGAATATTGATGATGTATCTCATTAATTGCATGAAACTAATTAATATATGCTAATTTAATTTCACTGTGCCTGCTTTTTGGGGTGACTGGGAGGGAAGCATTTTTATTTTTACAAACTGATCTATATCATAAATAATTCGTCATTATCATTATTAGAATCATCAATATTATCATCATCATTATCATCTTTATCATCATAATTATCATCATCATCAATACTTTCATCAGCATTATCACCAGTTTTATCTTCATTATCATCATCATTACTATCATCATCAGCAGCATCATCAAATCATCATCATTATCACCAGCATTATCGTCATCATTATCATCAGCATTATCATCATGTTGCTCCGTTATGTGCCACATAGGGCTTGCAGTTTAGTTCCCTCATCAACATTTTTTTCTATGCAATTATTTCTAGTCATCGATGGATTCTAGTCCAACACTTTTGGACTCTCTTTTTACCGCCTGGTCTATCGGCCTCTTTTTTTTTTTTAACCGATCGTCTATCGGCCTCTTTTTTTTACCGTTCGCTATCGGCCTCAGTCGGCTCTGTGGCTAAGTCGATGCGAACGCTTCGTAATGCCGGGATGCCGGGTTCGATCCCAGCTGCAGGCCATGCGCCCTGCGTTAGTTCAACAGTGGTATCAAGAAAGCCGACCGTCCAGTCAGCAATGGCAAACTGCTGGACGTAAATTTGCCTAGAAAAACCACACAACTGCCAGGGGCTGTTAGGGTTGGTTCTGCAACGTCCTGTAAAGGATACGAAACCTAACCTTCTATCGGCCTCTATTTTTACAGTTCGTCTATCGGCCTCTATTATTACCGTTCGTCTATCGGCCTCTATTTTTACCGTTCGTCTATCGGCCTCAATTTTTACCGTTCGTCTATCGGCCTCTATTTTTACCGTTTGTCCATCGGCCTCTAATTTTACCGTTAGTCTATCGGCCTCTATTTTTACCGTTCGTCTATCGGCCTCTATTTTTACAGTTCGTCTATCGGGCTCTATTTCTACCGTTCGCCTATAGGCCTCTATTTATACCGCTAGTCTATCGGCCTCTATTTTTACCGTTCGTCTATCGGCCTCTATTTTTACAGTTCGTCTACTGGCTTCTCTTGGATGTCCTCGGGTCCTCTGCCCATTTGTTTTTAATTTTAGTACTTTTTAGTAGTTCTTTTCCCCATTCTTTTCATTCTGATCCCAATGTAAAGCTATTTTTTGTGTCTCAACTGATGATACAATCAGTTGTCCATTCTTCATTTTCTTAAACTTGTTTGATGTAATATTGATTAAGTTTTTTTAAGCGTTTGTTAAAACCTGCATATAAAATTTGTTCCATTTCCTTGGTGCTTCCCAAACTTTCACTAGCATTTGTTAAAGTTAAAATAATATTAACATTAAAAAATACCCAATGGTTTAAAAGTATTTAATTTAAGGTTCCATGTTTTATTTAGGCGTTTTAGAAACATGCCAACGAGCATCATAATTTCTTTCTTTGTGTTTCTTTGGCTAGCTGCCCTTGAATAAATAAACACATTTGTGTTAAGTACAGACATTTTCTGATGCCGACTCCTGTGGGCTGTCCCTGTGTTTGTGTTCGTTGTTTTTTCGTAAATCCCAACGCACCTTTACGTTTTATTTTATCTTGTAATTTACTTTCGTAGGCAAGATGTTCCTGTTTTGTGTTTGTTTGCGCGCGCGCGCTTGTGTGTTTTGTGTGCAGAAGAGCGAATGTGTGTGTATGTGCGCTTGCTTGCTTGATACAACTGATCCCAAACATCAGAAACAGACAGTCATCATTGTGCGGCCCTGTTATGAGAAGCACGAAACTGAAACATATTCTGACAACTGGAAACAAATATGCGGAAAAAAGATGTTTTGTCTTTTGTTTTTGATTATTTGTATTTTGTCTGTCTTGCCGCTGATATTTTATTCAAGCTGTTTAAGTTAGCTAGGGTTTCGAAAACAACCCGCCACAGACATCAGAAAGAGACAAGATTCGTGGAAAGGAAAACGTCGAAGACAACACAAGGATATTCTTGACAGCTTGTTGTCACTGACAGTTTCTTGTCATGGCATGGTAAGTTGTCAGCACCTTAACTCCTACATTCTGTTGGAGACTAGAGGTTGTGGAGGGGCATGGTCCCCTATGCCACTCGGCATATAACATGTAATGACAATACTATAATCATTATCGCCGCCTATCTAACTTTCCTACCCTTTTTTCGCCCTTTTTTCCCCTGAACTAAATTATTTTTTTTTTTCAAAACAAAACAAAAAAGATGTGCTATCTCCATAATGAAGGTTGGCTATAGTGTGCCGGAAAAGTCCAACATTATAAGGGTGTTGCGGTTTGAAATGAAAACCGACAAATCCTAACGCTAAGTCAACCCTAACCTCCTTTTAGTATTGGACTTTCCCGGGGATTACGGCATTCCCTGTGTTTAGGATTACCATGATTAGTAAATTCCCTCCTCCCCCCCCCCCCCCAATATCTCCCACAGTGCGACAGTCGTACTGTTTTCCAGGGAAACGGTTGTTTATCGTCGACGGCAGGAAACAAGCCTTGGTGCTTAAGGATCATAATATTGTTAACCGCGTTCGTCTACTTTTAAACCGCAGAGGCACAGAAATATATAACAGCCACTTATGTCTCACCTTCGCAAAATGATTTGGCCCCCCCCCCCCCACACTTTTTTTTTCTTACCCCCTCCTCTCCCTCTTTTTTTTCCACCCCTCCTCCACCACCCCACCTAGACTAGCTTTCGCAACATTCTAAAATATAGAAAGGAAGGGAACTCGGAAAGGAGACAAAATGTGGGGGTAGGGGGAAGTTGGGGGGGGGGGGGGTGGGTCACAATATAAAACAAAAATGACGTATTGATTCAGCTAAGGTATCCGATAAAAGCTGATTTATTGTCTGGAGGAGACATGTGGACAATTCTGTGCTAATCTACGTCAAATACCTTTTTGCACAATGGGACGCTGTAATTGATTTTGTATAAAAAAAACTGTCAGTTAATGGTTTCTCTAAGACATATACCTGCTTAAAATATGAGTAGATTACTAAGCAAGCTCGCTACTATTATCTTGCCATTCTTTTTAGGATGCAATTTTTCGTTATTTGAAGCCCTACTCTGGCTCATTCCAGGGGCCGCAATATAGCCCGGCCATAAATTTGGCCTAATGTATTCAGGAATAATATCTTCTGTTTCGACTTCTTATCGTTCAACGGGTGTAAACTCTGTCGGACAGTTATGATTGTTCGTCCACCTGTGCGCTTTTGTCTTGTTCCAGAATTTGAATTTTGGATTCCCCGTGTAGAATCCGGGGCCCCATTGTGGACAAAGACAAGAGACTGCATCCAACTCTACGATGCATTGCAACACAAGCAGCAGGAAGAAGAAGAAGAAGAAGAAGAAGAAGAAGAAGAAGAAGAAGAAGAAGAAGAAGAAGAAGAAGAAGAAGAAGAAGAAGAAGAAGAAACAGGAAGAGTAGGAGGGGAGAAGGGTGGGATGAGGTTGTGAATAAAAGTAGCTCCTTGTTAGAGGATGTAATGAGTGGGGAAAGTGGGGTGGGAGTCGTTTAAAGGCGACAACATTACATCTAAGCAGGCAACATCAAAATGCGAGTGTAAATGCACCATGAAGGAAAGCACAGGGGGTATGTAAGACTCCCTGTAGCCCAAATGCGATGCCAGATGGCACATCCTTAGCCCCCCCCCCCAACCAAAAAAAAATTAGAATGGGGTTCTGGGGGTCAGTCTCCTCCCTTAAAGTTGTAATTGGTCTAAACTGAGGGGGGAAATGTGGGCTATACAATTCATGGACAGCAACAACAACAAAAATCTCCTATTACTGCCTTTGCTACTTAATGTTTGTAGGCAGTTGTCTATGACCGTGAAGGTTTAGGGCCGTAGTAGTTAGTGCTGTCGCCACGGACTATGCAAGTGAGGATTATATTTTTGTTTTAGCAGGAAGGAGAAACAAGCCTTACTGACGATTTGAACTTAGGACTTCCGCATGAGAGAGCCTCGTTGTTAACCGCTTGCTTAGAGACGCTTAACTCGAGGACTAAATATTACTAGCTGTGAATTGTGTCACTGTTCTGTAACAAAACAACCAGAAAATGTCTGTAGGGTTACAGAGGACTGTTAAATAAGTTAGGAACTGACATTATTGCAGTTAAGACATTCCCGGAGGCTCGGTTACCATCTTTAGCAGCAGCGTCACGATTCAAAGTCCGCTGATGCCAGTAACAGTCTGATAGTATGTCCGTCTCAGACCTCCCCTGAGTGTTGAGTGTCAGAAAGATCTACTGCTGTCTTCCCGCTGGCCCATTTTCTTCGTGCAGTGCTGATCTAACTGTGCCTCCGCACTGTTCACCCGCTCCCAAAGAGGACAGAGGTAATTGTCGCGGGCTCTTTGCAAGTAACCAGTGCTGGTAAATGTCGAAAATCATCATCAAGTGCCTTTTAGACATGCGTGGGCGTTCATGCCTCTCCACAATCTGCGATCCGCAACTGTGAGTATCGGTTCGTGTGCTGACACCCTTCCATGCCGTGACAAAAGGTTTTCGAGTTTCCTCTCTCGCTCTCCTCCCCTGTCTCTCTTTCCACAGATCTTTAGTGTGATTACAACATGTTCCAATTTCCTTCTTCTCATAACATGACCTGAAAATGATGACTGTCTCTTTCTGATGTTTGTGATAAGTTGTCTTCGAGCACCTGCCTCTTTCAAAACATATGAGCTACTCCTCTTAGCTGTCCAAGGAATTCTAACTATTCCTGTGTAAAACCACATCTCCGAGGCCTCAAGATATTGTTCGCTCTGTTTATTAATTGTCCATGATTCACAGTCATATGCTAAAACTAGCTCTAAATAGCTTGCATTAATTCTTTTCCTAACCTCCAATGTCAGGGATTAATTGCAAAAATGTTCCTCATTTTAAAAAAGCACTTTTTGCCTGTCCTCTTTCTGTTCTTTATCTCTGTGACACATCTTCCATCTGAAGTTATCCATGTCCCTAGATATTTAAATTTCTGTACTTGTTCTTAAATAACGCTTTTGACTCTTTTTATACATTTAGGCACTATTATTTTAGCTGAGGCCCATTTTATCACTTTCTGCCACCACCTTATCTTTTAATGCCTGTAGTTCTTTCTAATTTCTGACTTGTCACTATCAAGACGGTGTCATCAGTGTAACACAGGATGTTTATGTTATGACCACTAACCACAATTTCTGGCATATCCATGATACATCTCATTTATCGAAAAAAAGGGTGATTAATATCGAGCTGATACCGAAAATCAAACAAATACAACATAAAATGTTACTGTTAAGCTCAGTGAAATTTAAAAATAAAAATAAAAACTATCAACCGATCGTTTCGACCAAAGTTTTTTGTCGGCTAATAAAAAGAAGAATAATCATATACCAATAATGTAATTTTGTTTTATATTTATTTCGTCGACATAATTATTTTTAAATTATTGATTCAAAAGACTAGTAAAACCATAGGAATTTGTATGTATGAATCTGTTCTTTCTCTGCTCTTTATAGTCGTAGTTTCCCCGTTGTACTTTATTATCGTAGTTTGTAAGGGTTCTGTGTTTCTTTTCGTCTGTTTGTTAGTGCTGTTATTTTACGCCTTTCTAACAGCTAAGAAATACTACGGAATTTGTAGTTTACTCGACAGGCAAAGAGGTGTTTCGGGGACGAGAAAATAGGTCAGCTTACCAGATCAGACACTTCGCAGTGTTCTTGTGGGATTTCATTTCGCGGTCAATTGACACAATTATCTGGTTTTACCGAGGACTGGAGCACAAAGACTAAATGTATGACGGGTACATTATAACCATCAGACCAAAGGCTCCAGACAATGTTCTGTCAGGAATAATATATTCTTCTTCGTCTTCTTATCGGTCACCGGCTGTAAACTCTGACTGTTGTTCGTCCACCTGTGCGCTTTTGTCTTGTTCCAGAATTTAAATTTTAGGTTCCCCGTCTAGGTTCCGGGGCCCCATTGTGGGGGAGGGGGGAAAGAAAAGAATCACTATATCCTAAACAAGCACGTCGTAAGAGTCGACTAACTGGAGGTTTTCTTCGAAGTCAGACTGCATCTGCTTGAGAGGCATGGAAATAATAGTCTGCTACAAATAAGTCAGATCTGTAAAACGGATGTGCAAGCAACACACGGGCTCTGGAAAAGGTATAAAGACTAGAGGTCGATGAACAACCTGAACTTTCAACCAGAGTTTACAGCTGGTAAACGCCAAGAATAAAAAGAAGAATTCTGGGAATGCATCCATTCTACAGATCTGTCCTTACTTGTATGCAGACGGTAGGTTGCACGCCTCTCCGACAGAAGCGCCCAGACTTCAGTTGAAATATCCCTCTTTAGCAACCTTTTATGACATGCTTTATTGTTTATAGGGGCAGTGGATCTAAGCATTCTCTCCCCTACCAACCCATAAAAATGGGGTTCCAGAACCCACATGCGAAAGTCAGGAATATTTTTGCACAAAATACTGTTGACTCTGATATACACACCAGTATTGATGAACGCAATTATGAGATGTCCTTGGTAATATTAATGACAGAGCTGTAATCAAATGCTAATTATGATGTTACTGAAGATTCTCGTAAAGAGCATGATAATGAAATTGATGTTCATAATGACGTTGATAACGAAGTAATGGCAAATGAGGATGACAATAATAGATATGATTATGATGATGTTGGTGATGATGATGACAGTGTTGGTAACGATGATGATGATGTGTTAACGATGACGACGACGATGATGATGATAATGATAACAAAGATGACACTTAGATAACTGTTCAGATTTATATGTCCACAGAATATGCCTTCAAATCTTAACGATCTGCACCTAACTTGTATAATTCGGTAAAAAAAAACAAAATCGAAACCACAAGAAAGGTGGCTGGGGTGGAAAAGGGGGGGGGGGGTGCTATAAACAGTGATACGAATATTAATCCCAACAACTTTTGTTAATTATTATTTTTAACCAGGAAGATATTATCAACATACTAAAGAACAGGAAATGTATAATATATTTCAGCGACAATGTCTGTATATGCATATCTTTGTGTACGTATGTGCGTGTCTTTGGGCATGTATGTACGTGTCTGATTTTATGTATGTGCGTGTCTCAGTATATGTATGTGTGTGTTTGAATGTATGTATTGCGTGGCTGTATATGTGTGAGTGAATGTATATAAGCATTTCCCCAGAAGAATCTATTCAAATGTCAGCTTTATTTAAAGAATATAATTTTGATTGTTGGTGGAGGGGTTGGGGAAGGAATGGGGATGGGGATGCTACCTTTGTGTCATGGCAAGTAGGCTTGCTTGCTGGGGCGGTGGTGATGGTTCGAATCCGTTCGATGCATTTTTGTTTTAATTGACCTGGGCTCTGAGGTTGACTTATTCTAAAATGTGTACCGGGTAAAGTTATGGGGAGAAAAGGGGGTGGCCGTGATGTTTACTACAATGAACACAAAATGGCCGAATTGTGTACAAACATCTGGAGTACAATAATTCCGAGACGCATGAAGAAGCTTTCGCCCTTTACCTATTTATTTTGTTTATTACACATGAAAATATACATAGAGATAAATAACAACGGTGCAGTGCTTTCTTGGTGTCTCATATATATATATATATATATATTTTTTTTTGGTTAATAAGAATGCTGATAGAAAAGCTGCTACCGCTCCTCTGTGCTGTGGGCTGCTTTACGATAAAGCCAAAACGGTGAAGGCTAGTTGATAAAAAATGGACGAACAACTAGG
>CAJHNH020001793.1:246158-248658 GCA_905116865.2 Candidula unifasciata | reverse complement strand
AATTGTGTGCACATGTAGCTTTGAAGTCGATTGCGCCCAGTTCTGTGACGTAGAAAAATACTTGTTCTGGTCTGTCACTAATATAGTAATCGTCTTTTGCCGTTTTTGGTGAATTTCTGATTGATTTGATCATTCTTTTCTTCAGTTGATAAGAGACTGGTACGTCAGGTTGTTCTTCGTTTGCACCTTTCTTAGCTAGTTTAACGGCTCTCTTGAATTTTAAAATTGATTTCATTTGGCCTAAACTTTGATTGGCTTTATTGCATCCATTTCGTGTCGGGAATACCAGTGTATTCCTGACATGCAATGGTAAGAATACCAGTGTATTCCCGACATGCAATGGTAGGAATACCAGTGTATTCCGGACATGCAATGGTAGGAATACCAGTGTATTCCCGACATGCAATGGTAAGAATACCAGTGTATTCCTGACATGCAATGGTGTCTGACAAATATCCATCTTTGTATTCAGGGACTACACTGGGGACGGGGGAGGGGGGATTAGATCCACTGCTACGTTTACAAGCATGTCCAACAAGGCGGCTAATTCAGGATTTGCTGAAATCGGATGTGTTGGGTCGAAAGCCGCAGATATCATAGCCTAGCTGTAAACCACAATACAACATACCAACGGCCGTTTTGGGGACCAACTCAGAAGAAGTGTGAAAATGTGTTGGTCTATCTGCTTCTTCTTCTTTTTCTTCTGCTTCTTCTTCTTCTTCTCGAGGTCCGACTTTGAGAGGTAAAATCATAGACAATTTTCTTTAACAAGTATGTCATAAAAGGCTTCTTCTTATTCTCTTTCACCTTGTACCTCATCGAAGTGTCGTTGATGAGTTCTGTCAAGAGTACTTTTAAGGCTGATGTTCATTTCTGTAAGGCTGTTCTTAATGCCATCACTCCATATTTTCCGAAGTCTTCCACTCGCTCTATACCCGTTGTAACGTTTTAGTGTGGCTAGCTGTGGCGGATAGTACCAGGACATTCTTGTTAGGTGTCCAAATCACTTCATTTGTTGTTCTTTGATGACCTGTAAGATTGGCTTTATTCCTAGCATTCGTCTGATTTTGTGATTTCGTATTCTGTCTTTCCTTGAAACTCCTGCAGCTCTTCTAAGGCATTTCATCTATGTTGTCACAATTTTACGTTCATTGGAGGATGTAAGTGCCCATGTTTGGCACTGATAGCATAGTATTGGCCAAAAAATAGTTCTGATGAGATTCACTTTAGTACTGCCTGTGTGTCAACAGGGGAGATAGTTGTCCCATTACTTAATTAGCTTTGCACATCTCGAGTTAATTTCTCTGTCCAGTTTTCGGATGTGAAAATTGCTCCCAAATACTTTAATTCCTCTGTTTGTCTCAGAGTGTTGTTTTTTAATTTTATTTCTTAATTGTCTTTATGTCTTTCAATCATCATTGTCTCTGTCTTTGTAGTCTTCATAAAAAGCTCCTAATTAATAATTTGCTGAATCGAATGTGACATGCCGAAAGCCCCAGATATCACCCCCTAGCTGTCAACTACAGTTGAAAGTAGCAACTGCCTTTCGAGGGCAAACTTAGAAGTCTGAAAACTTTGAATGTCTATGACGCATTTATTACACATCAAAACAAATGCTTATCTCTAACGATTTGAATCTCTCCCTTCAGCGGCGATTCCCAAGTGCTCTGGCTGTGGCGACCACATCTACGACAGGTTTATCCTGAAAGTCTTGGACCGCTCCTGGCACTCCAAGTGTCTTAAGTGCGCCGACTGCATGGCTCAGCTCAGCGACAAGTGTTTCTCCAAGGGGGACAAAGTCTATTGCAAGGACGACTTCTTCAAGTAAGTGACTGTAGTGATGTAGTAAGGTAGACAGCATCACCATCACTCCACGTGTCGGTTCCGAGGCTCAATTTGATTGTTGGGGAGGGGTGAGGTGGGGATAGACCATAGACTATCATTATCACCCCACTTCTCATTATCATTATCACGACTCTCATCACCTTCATTATCACCACTTTCATTAACGTCATTGTCACCACTTTCATCACCGTCATTATAACATCTCTCATCATTATCACCACTTTCATCACCGTCATTATCACCTCTCTCTTATCACCATCTTTATCACCTCTCTCATTACCATCATTATCACCTCTCTCATCACCGTCATTATCATCTCTCTTAAATCATCATCATTATCAATCATCTTTGTTATCACCATCATTATTACCACTCCAAATACCATCATTATCATCAACAACATTGTCACCCCCACCACCATAATCACCATAATCAACATTACTATCTCCACTCCCATCACAATCCTAGTCATCCTAAACAACATCATTATCTTCATTATTATCATCATCATCATTATCAACAGCGTCCAGAGTCGATACCGGGATGATTACAATAACGGTTTTAACATCCCCCCCCCCCCCCCATCACTGACCTCTTAAAAAATTATAAGAGTCGACTAATTAAGAGAAGAGAATGCATCTGCCTGAGAGGCAAG